>MJUU01009910.1:852-35621 GCA_002080025.1 Modiolus philippinarum
TCCCCCCCCCCCCCATAACGAGTGGGGCGAATGACATGTTGAATAAAAAATGTATCGTAAATGCCTCTAAAAATTTAGTTGATATGTGATCTTCACCTGCTTCTGTTTTATTTTTTAACCAATCAATTTCTCTAAAGTTAAAATCTCCAACTTTGAGTACGTAGTCAAATTTCTTATTAGAACTTTTATTGTACTTAGGATATGTTTTAACTCGTCAATGCAATATGGATTGGTTGCATTTGGACTCCGGTAGATACAAGTCATTAACATATTTTGTCCTGATTTATTTTGTAATCCAATTTGAACATGTTCCACATACTTATATTTCTTATTATTTTCAACTTGATAACTTTTCAACGTTGTATTGGTGTAAATAATACAGCCCCTATTAGTAAATATGTTGCCTTCGGAATGAAACATATTTATATTCCACTAAATCGGTGTTTGATATTTCTTTGTTTTTGGGATAGACCTCAGTAATTGCTATTATATCATACTGTTTTTTCCTTATTAGCAATTTTAATTCTCCCATTTTACTTAACAGGCCATCACCATTAGTATATAAAATATTCAAAGGTGCATTAGTTACAGTGCAGTTTAAAACATTAAAACTAGTAGGCTATACAACTTCCTTCGATTGTGCAGGTATACTTAGTCCGTTGGACTGTTGTAATTCAAACCCGCCTTTGACCGTTTCGTCACCTAAAGTTGAAAGTGAGAGTTCTGTTTTGCTATTTTGAGTTAATAAATTTTGCCCATGTAGCGGAGCTAAGAGTTGTTGCGAAGCCTCTGGCTGTAGAGTCCCATCCAACTCATTTTGAGTTACCATTTCAATTTCTTCCGGGTTATCATTGATATTTAGTGGTTCTTGTTGAAATTGATTACTTTTAGGATAAGCTTTTTTCCTTCGTTGCCGATTTAGTTAGATGTTTGTGCAGGAAATCTGGAATTTATTAATAATCAAAATAATTAATTTTGATTATTAAAAAATTAATTCAGTGATTTCAACTATAAATGATGTCCTGGTTTAGCTCTAACCTCAGGTACTGCAAATGGCCATATTATTCTAAAATTGGTTTTACCTTAGGCAAGATTTATTATTTATTTTTTATACTGCATCTATGTGAAATTCTCATTATAGTTATACTTCATAACCATGGTTTTTGCTTAGTAGTGTATTGTTGCTTCAAATTATGTATTAGTTTTTTATGCCGCCTATTAAAAGTGCCACTCCCAAATACGCTTTAATTTGTATGTACTTTTAATTATTTCAAACAATGCTTCGTGTTCGTATTTATTTTGCCTGTACTGCAGCTGTTTTGTTTAATGTGCTTTTATGTGCTTAAGTTGTTATACGCCTTAAACATGTATCAATTTATGCGTCTTCAATAACGATATTTGCTCACACCTAATAGTAAGTTCAAGACGACCCATTAGTACCAGTTTGCATGTCGCAATCTTTGGTTTTTTTATTGATTTTAGTCGATTTTAAAAGCTCCTTAGAGCTTATGTTATATTGTTTGAGCTTATGTTATATTGTTTTATCATATATTGACTTTTAACTTTTGACTTTTAATGCTGACGTATAGATATGTATCAGTCATGCACTATCCTAATATTATGTGTATTGACATTCGGATAAATTTACATTTCCATAAGTAAAATACAAGAAAAATACCAAAGTTACATAATGTTGTGTTTTGCTCATTTTTCTTCCAACAATTTTATATACAAATACTCATGAAAAGCATTTTTAACCTTCTTTTCCATCGATATTGTGAATGTTTCCATTAATAAATTCTATATTGACAAGACAAGACAAGACAAATACTTTATTACCCTCAGACACTAGGTGTGTACAAGAGGTCATCAACATTTAACAATAAACATTAAACACATGGCAACAAGTTATGAGTAATACATATAAATATTTGTACGTCATTCAATAATTAATTGAAATACGAAATAATGAGATGTTACAATAACGAACTAATGAATAATACGGGTCATAATTTTTCTCAAAAAAACACATACCTTTTTATAAAGCGAGACATTACATAGCGACAGCATACCTTGAAGTTTATTAATAGATGGATAGTTCAAAAAGTAACTTGGTATATATTTTTTTCTTAACTCGGAAATTTCTCTATTTTGACAAATAAATAAATAATGAAATTCATCCCCTAAATTTTGATTACATAAATGACATATTCTCTCCTCTTTAGGAACATTGGTCCATCTCCCTGTTTCTATAGGAAATTTAAAATTCGAACATCGTAATTTACACATTATTATTCTATCGCTGGCATTTAATCGAATCAAATAATTCTCAAGTCCAAATTCTCGCTTAAATAATCCATAAAACTCCCCCCGAGAAGAATGAGTAATTTGAGAGAACCAATGTTGTTTAAATTGGTCAATCAATTTCTGTTTAACTAAGGACTTGAGTAAATTTTTGTGAATTTGTGACTGGTCGTTCCATATGTAACTAAGTCCACATTCATCTAGAATTGATTTAACATACGAGATCCATTTGAAATGATTAGGATAAATTTTATGCAGTTTAAACATAAGACGATACAAAATATTAGATATTTTACCATTTTCAGACAATAAACTATTCCAGTATGAAATAACTCTTAGTTTGACAATATTAGAAATGCATAATTGTACCCCTGAGGGTTGAAAGCATATATATAGATACAGATATAAAGACGAAATACAACATAAAAATAAAATATTCAAAATTTTACGACTCTATACGTATATTTAACATTTCTTTTATATTGTTGATGGTGAACCATGCAATCATTTGTCCACTTTTCTCAGTATAAGTGACTTTTTTATATTAATGCTTCCACACGAAGTAGATGGTATTTGTGGACCTATTTCTTACATTTGTTTATAAAGTGTGAGTTGTTATCCCCTTCATTTTCCAGCTGCCATTCTAGGATTTGTCTAGACTGGTAAGGAATGTCAGTGTATTTTTATCCAAGGTTGCTTCAATAGGCTCAACACCATAAAAATTCATTTACTGCAACGGACCATCTGTTTTGTCAAGAAGACACTACTTGAATTGTTTACAAATTTTGCGTTGTAGCTGCCTGCCCTAATTATATCTGATTGTAACGAGGTTTGAAGTTCTTATCCATAAATACAACGAAGGACAGCACAGTCAGTGAATATTTTTGAGTACAAATGGATACTTTCCCGATATATGGAATCCCGATCCCATCAGTGCATATAGCGTTTGTCTGCCAGCTGATAATCTTTCATCCACTTTTATCTTTGCATTTTGTACTCTTCCAATATGTTTGCATATTCTAGTTATTTCCTGACCACCCAAAATATAATTATATTGTTGATTTTTCTTCGATCGTGAATTCCTCCGTTTTCCTAAGCTTTTACCTTAGTATTATCGACCAATACTTTGACACTGCTTGCATTTCATTCACTTGAACAAGTAGTGCATATTACCTGTGCATGCTGGTGATCCAAAATTTATATTTTTCAATTTTGCTCCCAGATAACTATTGGATAAAAAAATTTAGGGTTGTGTTATTATATCTTTTGTACATGTCTTAGCTAGTTTTGTTGCTTGGAGATACAGGAAATACCTACAATGGCCGCAAAACACAGCAACATTCCACAATGTACCAAAGAACTGCACAAGAAAAAAAAAACAAATGAAAAAAAAACAAAAACAAAAACAAACAAAAAAATAACAAAAGAAAAAAAAACAAATGAAAAAAAAAAACAAAAACAAAAACAAAAAAACAAAAGAAAAAAAAAAACAAACAAAAAACAAAAACAAAAGACAAAGTAAATAATGATAGGAACTCGGGACAGCCGCAGCTGGTACCGGTACTAGCTAAAGCTAGTTGATGCCTATTTTTCCAGAGGTGTGCAACTTAGCATGAGTTCATGATATACTGTATCAAAAGCTTTGTCTGCATCTACTTCCGGTAATTCTAAACCAGTATTCTGTCTCTAATACATCAAAATCGTTTTTCATCTATTAAAGCAGCGTTTCTACTCGATGTTTTTTTTTCGCAGAGGAGTTTGGGATGATAAGATTTGTCGCCCCAGCCTATATTTTATTATTGCTTTTAAGATTTTTGTAGATTCCCTCTTCAATTTTCTGGCAATGTTTCATCTTTTTTTTATTTACTGACAAAGACACAAAAAAAAACCACTCATATATGTTTCTGTTGCTGGTGTTGATAGCATACAGTTCAAAGGTTTCTTTCCAATTGTCCAACATTTGAAAATGGGAGTGGTAACAAAATTACTGAGCAGAATTATCAAGATTCAAAATACAAAGGGCAAACAGACAAAGCAGTGTAAACCACCAGAAGATTGCCAACCGCAATGGTCTTAACTTTGAACAGGCATTGACGCGCCAAACTCCTTTCCATTGCTGAAGATGTAATAAAATGAATAACAGGAAACATCATCAATGGCCTAATTTTTTTTAAGTTACATGCTACAATCTGCCAGGGAACGGGAACTACACAGGGAAAACATAAATCAACGATAGGAACTCGGGACAGCCGGACTTGGTACCGGCACTAGCTAAAGCCAGCGGTTGGGTTGAACCGGTTTATTGGTACCCAAACTTTCCCTACATCTGTCCCGTTTCCCTATGGTATAATAAACATGCGAATAAAATGCAATACAGGTAGACAACTAACCCCATGACCACATGAAGGAAGAAAATGACAATACATAATTTTGAAAGATGGGTAAGGGTTGGTTGCTGCTTAACTGCTGGCTGGATCAGGGAACCTAGTCTGATGGTAAAACACTGTTGCACTACGGAAGAAAAATCACAATCAAAATTCTTGAAGGTTTTGGTCAAGAATCGCCATATATTTCAGAAATAATCAGCAGAGTCCGTTAGCAACACAATAGATATTGCCATTGTAAGGTCGTAGACATGCAGTGAAAAGAAATTTACATCCAAGAACTAAGTGAAAATGAATCTTGAATAACAGTTCGGACCGAAACTTCAAATTTCCCCCCAAGAGACTGATATTTATTAAAGAACTTTTTAACGATCAAATTAAAAGGACTGATTTAAATTGCAATTTGATACCGACACAAGCAAAAGCTAGTGGTAGATTTAAATCGGTTAATGGATACTCAAACCCCCTCTCTTTCTAAAGCACTGACTAATGAAGCGGTCACGGAGATAATTATGCCTATGAGAAAGTCTTTAAATTTGGTGATCTTTCTCGTGAAGCGAATCAACTGTGCAAGATACACTCCGTAAACAAGAGAAGTGGGTATTTTACTGTCCATGAAGGGAAATTGATAATTTTAAACTGCATGTCGTCCCTTTTGTCGTAAACTTGAGTACTGAGGTGCAAGTTTGAGATGCAAGTCCATAAATATGTAAGATCTATAGCGGTTTCTGTTGTTTCCTCTATCTCTAATCATCGAGGATATATTGATAGGAACCATTAAGCAAACAATTCTTTATTAATGGAAAGAACATCATCAATGTATTTGCAAGTGAAGTTCTTTAATTTGACTAACTTTAATGTGTTCCTGAAGAAGTTAAGAGCAAGTCTGCCAGTAGAGGAATACAATTCATGACAATTGGCAACGGTATACCACATAGCTTACAGGTAAAAAGATAAAAAAAATGTTGGAAGCTTAGAATGTTTTATTAGAATTATAGATGTCAGATAAGTAGAAAATGTTTTGATAAAGACAGTCTTTGGTGTTAAAAAATCCAGAAAAAAACTGGGACGTAACTAACATTCTTTACGTAATGGGGGTGTTGACAGGATATTCTTCATGGTTCCGTTGAATTGACCTTTGGACCCAATGACCTGAAGATTTTTTTCAGGTATACTGGCCTCTCACTGGTACTGCCGATGTCTACTTAAATCCATGGTGATTCTTTATCAAACCCTATGAAAAATTTGGGCTTTGATTTTTCTTCCGAAGGGTGACAGTGTTTTACCAGCAGACTAGGCTCCTTGGGCTAGCTGACAGTTTAGAGCAGAGCAATCCTTGATCCAACTTTTAAAATTACGTTTTGTCTTATTCGTTCTTCGTCAAGATTGTGGTCTTGGAGTTATTAGTCAACCTGTATTGGGTTTTATTTATATGTTTATTATACTATAGGGAAATGGGATATAGAAAGGGCAGGTTTGGGTACCTACAAACCGTTTTAACTTAACCGCTATCTCCTGCTGAAGCCGGTACCAATTCCGGCTATCCCGAGTTCCTATTGTATCTACGTTTGTCTTTTGTCTCAACATCATTATTATTATTATGCAGTACCTGGTGGATTGTTGCATGTGATTGTAATTTTAGGCCATTGTAAGTGTTTCCTGATATCTTCTCTGCATTGATTATTTAAAGATATAAAATACACTGTTGCTGGTGTTTGTCTCATTTTTTGTCTAGATAATCAAGTACGAAGGTTGAGAACAATTGCTCTCGAGACATTCAAAATAATTCATAAAAACTGTCCGTCTTATCTTCATGATCTTATAAATATAAAACAACATAAATATTCTTTCAGATACCGGTATAACAACACAGCTGTAGTCCCCCAAGTCAGAACAACTAGGTATGGTATCAACTCCTTCCGTTATACTGCTTCTAAACTGTGGAATGAGTTGCCAGATCATTTTAGAATTGAAACAAGTTTTAATCAATTTTCTAAACTAATAAGTACTTGGTCTGGCAACTCGTGTTACTGTAGCGCATGTAAATAATTTACAGTTGCTTTGCTTATACTGCTTCCTTACTTTTTGCTTTTTATGAATTCCAGCTTTTATGTCTTAACTTCTAAATTGTGCCATCATGCTCTTATTTTTATTGCATTGCTATTTATTTGTGTGAACGTTGCTTAATATGTGTATCATGCTTTTATTTAAATTTGTGCTTTATATGTGCTATGAATTATGCTTTTATTTGCTTTATGTGCTTTTTTTTGAATGATATGTGCTATGTGTTGTAATGTGCTTTAACTGTCTTGAATATTGTCTTAATTATGTACTGCATGTGCTTCTGTTTGTTTTTTTTTAAAGTTTTTATATAGACGATTTAAAAGCTCACGAGAGCTTATGTATATATCGTCTTTAAATAAAGCTTTTGAACTTGAACTTTTGAATTTTGATTATTGCTTCAGTAAATTTTAAGTGATGTTTTTGGTCTCATTGGGTTGTCTGTTTGTTTCTGCAGTATCATCTAGTTGATGTAGTTATTTATATATTTAAATTGAATGTTTCGACTTTTAATTGCATGCATGTGATAATCTCTTAACGGAGAGTAAAAGAAAATACTAATATTTAAAAAAATACAAAATACCAAAGTTACTGTGAATTTATTTTCTGTATATGCGCATTTCGACAACTTATGTCTCTTCAGTGCAGATAAAATCTAAACTTTTGGAAGACCATAAAGTCAAAGGTGTTAAAAAACTGATAGAGAACAAATAACCAATATGATCTAAATGTAAAGCCAAAGTCAGCTAAGGACAGAGCTTTGCACTTATTTTAAAAAAACAAAAACAAAAACAAAAATTTAGATATTGTAAGGTTCCAAATAAGATCGGCTTTCGGATCAGCACCAAAGTACTGACTACTGGGCTAGTGAATACCCTCTGGGACTAACAGTCCACCAGCAGAGGCATCAGCGCAGTGGTAATGAATAACGAAATACCGAAGTTATTGTGAATTTATTTTCTGCATATGCGCAAATGTTTTTTTTTTATTGAATATGAGATTACGTCATATTTAAAGAATGGAAATATTTTTTTTAGTTTTAAAATATTTTTCAACATTAATCATTGGAACTGTTCAATGACATAGAAAAAGGTCTATACCCAATATTATGTTTCTTATATATCAAGATCGGTTCTGATATAATAAAAACAGCGTTTTTACTCGACGTTTTCCGTCAATCCTCTCTGAAGCGGATTTTGTGATGGTAAGAGTTGTCGTTCTAGCCTATCTTTTATTATTAATTCCTAGATTTTTGAAAAGTAACTTTTTACAACAGTGCCTCTATGATTGCATGACAAAGTCTTATGTTTTTATACCCCTCTTGAAAAAGGGGTTTATTGGAAACATTTTTTGGGATCCAGATCTTCAAAGACTTGTACTGTACCCGTCAAATTGACAACCATAGCATGCCCGTCATTTGCTTTTCTTACAAAAAACTACTAGAACTATTTTTTTTCAATTTTCGAGAAAAACTACCCAAACAGCTGACACTGTTCCGTCGCTATTTCGCTATGTGACCCTTGCGGGCACATATTAACGGGGAATTTAAACATCATTAAAGACTTTCCACGATTCTTTAGCAAAGGGACTAAATATTGCACACTTTCAAAAATAAACTTGCAAGCACTGTAACCACTTGCTGTATAAAATGGTGCGAACGAGAAAGTGTAGACAGACTTGCTGTAAATTTGTTCAAAAGTTAAATTATTACCAATGTCACCAACAGAATAAATCTAAATCTTTATAAAGATAGTTATGATAAGTCACCTCCTGAGCTTAATAGAAATTGAGTCAGAATTGAGAGATTTTGGTAAAAATATGTGTTTGTAGTACTTTGTACTTATTGACAAACCTTCCAACAACGTGGCTATCGCCTGAAAGAAATACTATACCGATATAAAAAAAACCTGGTTTAGTCCAATATTTTCAAACGTGCCATTAGTGACGAAAAAAACGCTAACATGATAAAGAAACATAACACCTTGCCTACTATGTAATGGATTTCCAAGGTTCACTAAAATTTCTTCAGACATCGTTTTATTTCGGCATGTAGTAACTGTTTTACTACTAATTTATCCATCCATTTAACCATTGCACTTACTTGTGTAAAGGAGTTAGTTATTAAATACAATGAAAAAAAACTTATCAAATCTCTGGTTTAAGGTTAAAGGTCTCCTTTTCAGTTCAGTGTTAAACCTATGGAAATCTTATGTAAAATCCCCAGCCTTAATGGCTTGTTGGTTCTTCATCAAACTTCGTTTGCTGATAACTGTTTCATTTATACATATAAAGCTATACATTGGGTTTTCCATGGGCACAAATTGTGGGCCTCTCACTGCATTTTTTCTGTTCTGTCACGAAAGAGATTTCATGGAAAAACTTCAAAATGCACGTACAAGACTTTGATAGACTCATTTCTATTTTCTATGATAACAGCAGGTCTATTGACGATATCCTTTCTACTGACAATCCCCAGTTCTTGTCTCGCCCGCGAAGAAAGTCGCGGAAAGCGAGACAGAGGCGCGCAAAGTATGGCGACGGCGACGGCGACGGCGTTAACTTTTACTAAATACATGATATTTTGAAAACCCTTTGATATAGGAACATCATATTTGGTCCAATGGTAGTACTAATCGAGTGCTACCTGACGGACATAACGATCTGTGACCTTGACCTCAATTTCATGGTCTAGTGGCAACGTTAAGTTTTTCTGCTTAAGTCCATTTCTCAATAACTAGAAGTGGAAGGTTGATAATATTTGGTATGTAGGTTGGTCTTGGGTAGTACGTCAGTCTGGCAGGTGACTTTTGTCCTTGACATCAATTTCACGGTCTAGTTGCCACGTTAAGTTTTCCTGCTGAAGTCCATATCTCAATAATTAGAAATGGTAGGTTGATAATATTTGGTATGTAGGTTGGTCTATGGTAGTACATGTCAGTCTGGTAGGTGACTTTTGTCCTTGACCTCAATTTCACGGTCTAGTGGCCACGTTAAGTTTTTCTGCTTAAATCCATTTCTCAATAACTAGAAGTGGTAGGCTGATAATATTTTGTATGTATTTTGGTCTTGGGTAGTACATGTCAGTCTGGCACTTGACTTTTGTCCTTAACCTCAATTTCACGGTCTAGTGGCCACGTTAAGTTTTTCTGCTTAAGTCCATTTCTCAATAACTAGAAGTGGAAGCCTGATGATATTTGGTATGTAGGTTGGTCTTGGGTAGTACATTTCAATCTGGCAGGTGACTTTTGTCCTTGACCTCAATTTCACGGTCTAGTGGCCACGTTAAGTTTTTTCTGCTTAAGTCCATTTCTCAATAACTAGAAGTGGTAGGTTGATAATATTTAGTATGTATTTTGGTCTTGGGTAGTACATGTCAGTCTGGCACTTGACTTTTGTCCTTGACCTCAATTTCACAGTCTAGTGAGCATGTTCACTTTTCTGATTAGTTCACTTAGATTTCACATCAATTTAGATGCCAACAGGGACGGGCGAGACATCTTTTAGGGTCATCACTGGTTCGATTATGTAGACATCATTTATCCACAAGAACTGAAACAAAATAAAGATATAATGATTCCAAATACTGCCCTAACATCATTGACTGGTAAAATAAAAATCAAAATCTATGATTACAGGGATTATTTTGATTCCACTTTTCTAGCTCTTTCCAATGGGTGTATATTTCTCAAGTAATTCGGTTCGCTTGTGTTTGTTCTACTCTTGAGGATTTTATCGAATATCCTTACTTCAACAGCCAGGGTTACAGATTTCATAAATTGTTGAATACATTTAAGAAGTTTAATAATAGATAGGCACATTTGACATTTAGATATGGCGTTACTCGTAAACACCTGATTACTAAAAGCACTTATAATCCTCTTTTTTACGGAAATTGTGTTAAGAAATGCCAGAAACTGATAAAACAAAATGTAGAATAACTGGAACGTATCTTACATGCTTTACAAAATAGGGGAAATTGACAGAATATTCTACTTGAATCCGTTAAATAATGTTTTGGATCAATTTACCTGAAATTTGCGTAAGTAAACTACATTGATTGTATAAACATAAGTGATATACAGTCAGTGACTGTATAACACCTTGTCAATGACGTCAACAATGTGTTTCCGTAGAAATTGTTCCATGTATGGATTCATCACAACCTAAAGACGTCCGCTTCACTTTTAAAATTGTTTCTATATTTCTATACAAGAAAAATTACCATTATTTTTTTCAGCATGATCACAAGAAGTCTCAATAAGGATACCTTTATAAAATTGCAAAATTACAATCTTGTGTAATATGATCGTCGTGTGTTTTTTCACATTTACACCAAGTTGCAAATTATCGACATAAGTCTCTTAAAACGTGTTAATTATTTGCAGACCATCTTTGATTCAGATATCATCATAAAATCATCTGCAAAAAGAAGAGAGTAGAGACTTGAGTTATACAGATTCATTATTTTCTAAGTCTAATAATATCATCTATGAAGATAATAAACAAGGTGGGACTTCAAGAATCTGTTTAAATCCTCTAGAGTTACTAACATGTTATCGAATTCTGATTTAAATATTACTCTTTAACGGACTACTTTTCCAACTTTTTCATCAATTTGTACATATGACCTTCTATCACCGATGAGCCAAAAGCCTTAATAAGGCCCACAGTTCCTTTTTATCACTGATTAAATAATAAGTGTACTGTCTGGTGTTTGATGGTTTTCCGAACCAATTTTTGCTTTAAAAAGATTTTATTATGCTAATTAATATGTTAGTTTAAAATATGCATTAACGGATTTAGTTATATTTTAACCATTAATAAGTACTTTGTTAATTTTGTAATCGCGGACGAGTAACATTATGCTATGGTTTGTAAAGCATACGAAGCAAGGTAGAAATAGACGTTTCCCAGTTTGTTGTACAAAAAGGTATAAGTATCATCAGTAATTTACTTTTAATACTGTCTTAGAGATCTTGTAAATTATTAAAAATTATTAAAGTGAGGAGCACTCTTCCTTAAAAACTCTAAATTCCTCACTTGCTTTGTAAATCTCTTATCGTGTGCATAGCAAAAAATGAATATATATGGAGTAAACGTTGTGGCATAATTTTGGGTCCGGGTCCACTACGGTCCGGCCGGATACAAAATGTTAACATTCTGTATTCGGCTTTCGTCTATAATTTTTGATCCGGGTCACTTATTTTCTGTGAAATTAGATTTTTGCTGAAAAGGGTATTTGACAGCTATTTCAAATCAATTTGACGAAATATTTGACAGTTTCAAATATGGATTTCAATATTTCGTTTATCCCCAGCCCCAGCGCGCGACAGTTTCTCGAGCTTGAAAATAAAACACGCAAACAACTATCTTCTTTTACGCAAGGACTTATTATGTCCTTGTTTTACAGTGTTTTCAAAAATTATTTGATTCATCAAAAGTAATTTGATATTAATTCACATGATTTCGATAATTTAATTAACTATTTGTATTTTATACTAATAAATTTTACGAAAAACTATCGCAATATCTCGGTCTCAGTAAGGGGAATTAACTCTTGTTTAAATTTACCTGGATGTACAGTTAAAAACCACTATCCAAAATATTTATTTATTTGTTCAAGAGCATTTATTTATTTTCTTAAATGTTTTTTGATTTTTTTTATACATGCATGTATTTATTATTTTGTTTATTTTTTTTCTTTCCCGGCTTTTGATATCAGTGAACAGGTTATTAACGATATTGTTTCGATAACTATTTAATTGTTATTACCTTTATCATATTTATTTTATTTGCCTATTATTATTTTTTTATTATTCATTTGTCTAGTTACTTCCAGTTTCAGGGATCAAGACCCGGGGCTTCGGTTCTTTTAATTGAAAGCTTTTAATCTTACCAATACCGCTATCAGTGTGGGTTGTAAGTAAACATTGACTGGTTTGGAGTCTTTACAGACGTTGAAATTGGCCATAATGTACTTAAAATAAACGGCTTCGTCATGATATCGGAACTCCCACGTTAATTCCGAAACTATATTTCTGTAGCAGGATGTGCTGCTTGTTTCTTGGGCTTAGCTGCAGTATTCTTCTTTTGTTAAGAACCATCTAAGGACCCTTGTGACTAAGTTTGGTTCAATTAGACTAGTAGTTTATGAGATGTCTATACTCGTACGAGGCCAAGTTTTTACAAGGGCTTATTCAAAGAAAACAAAAATATTTAGCCCAGTCCTTTAATTTCAGCTTCCGCTACATAGACGATGTACTTTCTCTTAATAATCCTAAATTTAAGGAGTATTGACATCAGATCTATCCCAATGAGCTTGAAATTAAAGAAACTACTGAATCACCTACTTCAGCTTCGTACCTAGATCTGTTATTGTATATTGACGAAGATGGACGTTTGAAGTCTAAGCTGTATGATAAGCGTGATAATTTTAATTTCCCAATTGTGAACTTTCCCTTTCTTAGCAGCAATATACCTACCTCTCCAGCCTATGGAGTGTACATTTCACAGTTGATTCGTTACTGTCGAGCGTGTAGTTTGTACAGTGATTTTTTGAAAAGAGCAAAAACACTGTCCCAAAAGCTGCTTAGTCAGGGATTTGTTCAACCTGTGTTAATTTCATACCTCAAGAAATTCAATGGCCGTCACCATAACATCATCGAAAGATATGACGTGTCAGTATCCCAAATGAAAGTGGACATTTTCAGCTAGATTCACGTCTTTCCGGATTTGACTACCGACTTTGACATTTTCCTGGATTGACCCACTCACAGTGTGACGGGTGCTGTTAACAGAGCAGGACATGCTTACCCTTCGGGGGCACCTGATGTCACTCTCAGTTTCACTGGAGTTCACACTGTGAGCGCTTTGTTTTAAATGTTGTGATTTCTGTTTCTGTACTTTGTGTCTGTCTAGCGTCGTCGTTCTGTGTCTGGCGTCATTGTTTTCTGTGTTCTCGTTTTGGCCATGCCTTTGGACTTCGATTTTTGCAAATTTCACTCCTTTGTTCCTTCGGTATTCGACTGCCGTTGTTCCATAGGGTCCAATGTTAGAACTATTTTGGGAGTGATAGGGACCTGCCGGATATCCTTTTTTGGAAGGACACATCAAGGACCATTTAACTAAATTTAGTTCTAACTGGACTGGTTTTTTCGTCGAGGCAGAACTTTGAATGTCTTTTCCATAGGGTCCAGTGTTAAAGCTATGTTCCCCGCTGGTGGCCATGTTTGATGAGGTACACACCTGCCGAATAATTTTTTGGAAGGCACCATCTAAGGACCATTGTGATTAAGGGGACGACCATTTGATTCTGAGGGGGGGGGCTGGCAGATTTTGTAAATAAATATTCTGTCCCTGAAAAAGTTGGAAATAAATAATCTGGCCTGCACATCCAAGAATCCAAGAAAATAAATAATCTGACCTTAGATTCATTGGTACGATACGATTTTGTTATTGAAAATAAAAATTTTCGCCGCGATGCGGCGAAAAATAAATATTCTGGCCCGCATAATTATGAAAATACATAATCTGGCTCGACCGAATTTGCCAGCCCCCCCCCCCCCTCAGAATCAAATGGTCGTCCCNNNNGTTTGGTTCTGATTGGACTGGTAGTTTCTGATAAGATCTCTGAATGTCTTTTCCATAGAGTCTAATGCCCGCTGGCGCCCATCTTTGATGAGGTAAGGACCTGCCGGATACCTTTTTTTTTTGGAAGGAACCATCTAAGGACAATTGTGACTAAATTTTGTTATAATTAAACTGGCAGTTGCAGAGGAGATCTTCCAATGTCCTTTCCATGGAGTAAATGTTAAAACTATGTTCCTCCTGGTGGACATCTTGGATCTCTACGGGCCTAACGGATACAATTGTTAAAAGGGACCACCCAAGAACTATTGTGACCAAGTTTGGTTCTTGTTGGCGCTGTGGTTTCTGAGAAGATCTTTGAATGACAAATTTACGACGGACTGATGATTGCATAAGCTCACCCTGGCATAACCAGGTGAGTTAAAAAAGACTTGTATATATACTAAATGAACCAGAGGTTTTCAGAAACGACAGCTATCCCCACACTCCCAGTTTAACACTGAAAACAGCTATATTCTCTCGGCATAATTTTTCTTAATGTTTTTTAAATCAAACTGTTGATATTCGTTTTTTTTTTAATTTAAAGAATGCAATGATATATGGCTGTTATTCAGAATTCAAAAAAATAATTTACCAACCTTGAAATAAAATATTTTGGAAATAAAATTGGTGAAAGAGTTTGTTCTAATTGAAACAAATTCTAAAACTTTGGTATCATTGTAGAATTCCCAAAAATCAAGTGGTCTTTCAGACTTTCAAGAAATATACTAGAACTGGAATCAAATTTTTTTTAATTATGTTAGTGAAAATGTTTGCTCTAATAGAAACAAATTCTGAAACTAAGGTTGATGGGTAGAATTCCAAAAATAGCGGTCTTTGAGACTTTCAGGAATTTTATCAAAGCTGGAATCCAATATTTTTAAACCAAATAAAATACCGAAGTTACCAAATTGATTAAAATGTTTGTCCAAAACTAACCAAATTATTAACGTTGGTTGCTTCGAAAAATTCCAAAAAAGTGGTCTTTGAGACTTTCAGGAGATTTAACAAAATTGGAACCACCTTTTAGAAAATAAATTTTCATAATTTGGTTTTTACCAAACACTTATCACAATTTAAGACTATATACCAAAAATTTTTAAAAAAATATCACCACGGTGTATTTGACATTTTCGGGAAATTTCCAAAGTTGGGACCAGAATAAAAATTCCAAAAGCTTATTGCACATCTACAGACTATATATGTACGGAAGCGTATTGATGCCACACGAAGAAAAAAAAATATCTCATAATTATGAGTTAATATCTCATAATTATGAGATAATATCTCAAAATTATGAGATAATTATCTCATAATTATGCGATAACATCTCATTATTATGAGATATTATTTCATAATTATGAGATAGTATCTCATAATTATGAGATAATAAGTCATAATTATGAGATATTTATCTCATAATTACGAGATAATTATCTCATAATTATGAGATATTATCTCATAATTATGAGATATTATTTCATAATTATGAGATATTATCTCATAATTATGAGATATTATCTCATAATTATGAGATATTATCTCATAATTATGAGATAATATCTCATAATTATGAGTTAATAAGTCATATTAATGAGATAATTATCTCATAATTTTGAGATAATTATCTCACAATTATGAGAAAATATCTCAAAATTATGAGATATTATCTCATAATTATGAGATAATATCTCATAATTATGAAATAATATCTCATAATTATGAGATAATATCTCATAATTATGAAATAGTATCTCATAATTATGAGATGATATTTCATAATTATGAGATAATTATCTCATATTTATGAGATAATTATTTCAAAATTATGAGATAATTATTTCAAAATTATGAGATAATTATCTCATAAATATGACTTATTAACTCATAATTATGAGATACTATCTCATAATTATGAGATATTATCTCATAATTATGAGATATTTTTTTCTTCGTGTGGCATCAATACGCTTCCGTATATATGCAACAATTCTACAACAAAATTAAATCCCTAAATCCAAAATGTAGGAGGAGTTCGTGTCACATAAAACATGTGTCAAAATCAACATTTTTGGCCTCAAGTTTTGCATTAAAACTTATTACGCGTCTGTAGCAAATGTGCTATACTTCAATAGCAAAATTAAAACCCTTATTCTAAAATGGTAGGAGCAGATTGCGTCACTTCGTGACGGACAGATGGGGGCGAAAACAGTATCCCGAACTTTCTTCAGAAAGGGTTGGGATATAATAACGAAAAATATCCAAGCTGTTCAACTGCTGAAATTCAACAATTATTATTTTTTTCTTATTTTCAAAAAGGGTTTACTTTGTCAGTTTGTTGCCATTATTTCGGCATTTTTTTACTTAGATATAATAAACACATCACCCTTTTTAAAATAATTGTCTCTTTTGAATAAAAATTTAACAAGTTTTACATAACTAATTACTTAATGACGTTTCAAATCATTCTAAAAACATTCCACGGGAATGGTAATCATTTTATTACGTAATTATGCTGTTATTTTATGACTTCATTTATGGGATCTTTTACTAATAGATATGTCAGTAATAATACTGTTTTGCTGTGTTACTTTATACCTGGTTAGCTGTTTTGGATGAGACTTGTAAGCGAAAACCTTTGATGTTTTGGTCTTGACAAAATGATTTGCATTCTTTTTTGTAAGTCAGTAATATTGAACATTTATACGTCTTTAATTTATTATTTTGCACCGGACCCAAAATGTTAACATTCTGTATCCGGCCGGATACATAAACTGGGCGGACCTAAACTTATACGGGCGGATACAGAATAATAGATACCCGGACCCAAAATGTTAACAAAATTAAGTCTCTGAAAATACATGGCAAGACCAAGCAATGATACAACGCTTTTATTTTTGTTCTTTATCGTGAAGTCACCATGATATATGTATTTTTTCGTGATATAAAGTTCATCAATAAAGGGTTATGCAACTATGATATAATTTAAGTAAAGGTTCATGTAAGAAT
This sequence comes from Modiolus philippinarum, assembly GCA_002080025.1. Taxonomy (NCBI): domain Eukaryota; kingdom Metazoa; phylum Mollusca; class Bivalvia; order Mytilida; family Modiolidae; genus Modiolus; species Modiolus philippinarum. The sequence continues at coordinate 18,237 of MJUU01009910.1, forward strand.
CCTTCAAATCAAGACTCAGGTGGAAAGTCCAAAATTTTTGCAAGCATTTTGTTCAATCTTGATGCTTCCAGTGGATCACATAAATGATGTTTTGACCAATTAAAGAAGTGTTTGAAGTTTGGAAAGTACAGAAATAAATCAAATTATAATCATAGTTTACATTTAGCAAAACATACGGGAAATTGTTTCTCTAATTATGACTATTCATTTGAGTTCTCCGTTTTCCCAAACAGGAAATATGCAAAAATAATTTTAGAGATTTTTTGGGGGGATCCACATAAAACAAAATATATCATAACCTGCAAAATCTCGACCTATCTTAATTTGCATGCTTTTTACAGTGAACCTGTACTTAAAAGCTTTTTCTTAAGGACACCATGACAGCTTTTTGAAATGAAATTACTTTTTCCGCTAATTATGACCACTCTTATTTTCATTTTTTTTCTTTTTTGTTTTCTCTTCAGTGGAACTGCGCTTAATAATATGACTGATATAGATATCTTATTCCTTGTAAGGTTTGATGTGTATTCTTACCTCAGTTACTAATCAATACATGCAAGCTGAAGACCATTATTTCCGATTCCACATGAAGCTGAAAAATATCAAAATATTAAAACAAGGTGTGCCAATTAAGCCCATTAAGTAAAGGTAAAAAAGATTTAAAAAATTTTTAATTAAAATCCCTAAAATTTTCGGGGATTTTGTAATATCCCTGAAAATCTTGTAAGTTATATTTGTGGAATGGTTTTGTGTTTTTCCTTTGAAGTAAAATGTACTATATATAAGATACAGCTGGACTTAGGAAAGGGGAGGAGCTAAAATGAATGTCACAAATGTACAATAACTGACTGTATCTCCAGTTATTGTACGCCTCTGTATCTCCAGTTATTGTACACTTCCGGAGGTCAGACTATATGTTTTTAAAGGAAATAATTTCCGAAAACGAAACATTTTATTAAAAAAGATAAACATCACATTTTATGAAAACATGTAAAATAAAACATTGGGTCAGCTGAAAAAAAAAACTAGAAAAACAAACGCGGTCCGGATTTCATTCATTTTCAACTTATTTGGGTTGAAAAATGACCAGCTTGCTCAACTTTACAACCAAATCCCTTGTTGTTCAAGAAAGTCCTTTTCGCATATGCCCTTGCTTTTGAATTACCGCAATTACCAATATATAATGAGATACACGGATCTCGGTAGATATTTAGCTCCATTCTGCCTTCGAATCCATACTGAATTTATCCATCTAGTGCATATGCATGTCAGTGTGGCTCTACTCGCTCTATTTATTGAAAACGTTGACGGTTCAGTTAGTGTTCATATCTTTTTCTTTCTGGTATTTTTTTTAGATCTTCCTCCAAAACGGCACGGAACTGAACTCCTCTGTCATCCATGTTCAGGGCATAATAAATGTTCGTTTCCCTTGTCTTTTCCATTGTTTCAAATGTACCGAGAATACCCATATACTGGTTTACTGTTAAAAAAAGATAATGTTCTATTTCTGTATTTGCGGCAATGTTTGTAGATAATGTTCTATTTCTGTATTTGCGGCAATGTTTGTGCTAAATCAACAATAGAAGAATTATTTATTGATTTCATTATCAGGAGTATTTCAATCTCACGACGGCATTTTAAAATCTACCCTTCTTCTGTGTTGGAAAGCTCTAAAAATTCAAGGTCCGTCCTTGTGTGATTCATTGTATGAAATTACTGCAGGCCGGGTTAGTATAAAGTTACACCCAACGTGCTGAGAATTTCCAAAAATATCTTTAACTAACGACTTGCTGCTTTCTCATTGGACCATTCCACAAATCATTTACAGAACACGTGATTATCTGTATAAGATTTACAATGAAGGGGCGTGGAAATCATCTCGTCCTGACGGACTCGATAATTTCCACGCCCCTTCATTGTAAATCTGATACAGATGCACACTTGTTCTGTAAATATAACATGTTATATTTACAGAACAAGTGTGTGACCTCCAAAGGTGTTTTTGTTTTCGGCAATTATTTTCTTCAAAAATATATTTTGACCTCCAAAGGTGTTTTTGTTTTCGGCAATTATTTTCTTCAAAAATATTTTTTGACCTCCAAAGGTGTACAATAACGGGAGATACAGAGGCGTACAATAACTGGAGATACAGTCAGTTATTGTACATTTGTGACATTCATTTAGGCTCCTCCCCATTCCTAAGTCCAACTGTATCTTATATATAGTACATTTGACTTCAAAGGAAAAACACAAAACCATTCCACAATTATTTTCTTCAAAAATATATTTTGACCTCCAAAGGTGTTTTTGTTTTCGGCAATTATTTTCTTCAAAAATATATTTTGACCTCCAAAGGTGTACAATAATGGGAGATACAGAGGCGTACAATAACTGGAGATACAGTCAGTTATTGTACATTTGTGACATTCATTTAGGCTCCTCCCCATTCCTAAGTCCAACTGTATCTTATATATAGTACATTTGACTTCAAAGGAAAAACACAAAACCATTCCACAAGTAATATTTTGTTTTCGGCAATTATTTTCTTCAAAAATATATTTTGACCTCCAAAGGTGTTTTTGTTTTCGGCAATTATTTTCTTCAAAAATATATTTTGACTTCCAAAGGTGTTTTTGTTTTCGGCAATTATTTTCTTCAAAAATATATTTTGACCTCCAAAGGTGTACAATAACGGGAGATACAGAGGCGTACAATAACTGGAGATACAGTCAGTTATTGTACATTTGTGACATTCATTTAGGCTCCTCCCCATTCCTAAGTCCAACTGTATCTTATATATAGTACATTTGACTTCAAAGGAAAAACACAAAACCATTCCACAAGTTATATTTACAGAACAAGTGTGCATCTGTATCAGATTTACAATGAAGGGGCGTGGAAATTATTGCCGAAAACAAAAACACCTTTGGAGGTTTCGGCAATTATTTTCTTCAAAAATATATTTTGACCTCCAAAGGTGTTTTTGTTTTCGGCAATTATTTTCTTCAAAAATATATTTTGACCTCCAAAGGTGTACAATAACGGGAGATACAGAGGCGTACAATAACTGGAGATACAGTCAGTTATTGTACATTTGTGACATTCATTTAGGCTCCTCCCCATTCCTAAGTCCAACTGTATCTTATATATAGTACATTTGACTTCAAAGGAAAAACACAAAACCATTCCACAAGGGGTTTTACAAAATCAATAATTAAATGGAATGTTATATTTTTCAGGAAAGGTGTTGGTGTATTTAAACAAACATAAAACAAAAGAGTGATAATAGGCATTCAAAAATCGAAATTTATAAATTGTCATATCTTCCAAATTATTTGTAATCCAAGATTTTCATTTTGACGCCATTTCGTAATTGATTTCAATGGAATTTGCACCGTTTAACTCATAATGTTGTACAGTTAAACTGTTTATTTTGACTCATTATTCCTACAGAATAAATACTTAAAAAACAATTCAAAATTTGTGATGACTAATTTATATAAGTAAAATTGCGACGTCAAAAGTTTACTTTCTTGTAGATTAGGGCCAAAATAAATCAATATTTCACAATGAATATAAAAAAAATGCAATTTGAAAGCCTGAGATAGTATTTTGTCTGGAAATGATAGTGTTTTGTCCAGAAATGAAAAGTATGTTTTTCACCTATTTTATTTTGTTGACCTGCATTGAAAAAATCTGACTCAGTCATAACTTATTCAAAAAATATGTTCGGGAAAACATCAGAATCACATAGATTTATCTAGTGACTGGAATTCAATCATATTGCATTTATCTGATTTATCTTTTTTAAAAACTGATTTATCTGTAACAGATTTTATTTTATTGCGTGGGGTCATTTTCATTTTTTTATTCAGGACAGTAAAGCAAATTTTATTTTATTATTTACTTTATAAACGCTGTAAATTTAAAAAAAAAATGTTCATCAATTAGCAAAAAATCAAAAGAACATTTTTAGAGCTGGTTGAAAGAAATCGGGGTGTGAACAAGCGAAAATCGGGATTGGACCCCAGTGAGAATCAAGGATATTTTTTATAATGGTCTAAATCGTTCAATACAAGAAAAATGCCATTATTTTTTCAGCATGATGCCAAAAAATTATAAATAGCAAATGCGCAGTCTTGCTTCATGATCGTAGTACATTTGAGTTTTTTCCACATTTATACCAAGTTGCAAATTTGTTGCAGAAGTTTCTCAAAACGTTTAAATTTCTTGCAGGCCATCTTTTGATTCAATGTCATCATAAGATCATCTGCAAAAAGAAGGCAGTTTAATATAGTAGAGACTGGAGTTCACTATTTTCTAATTCTTTAACAATATCATCTATGAGGATATTAAACAAGGTGGGACTTAAAGAATCTGTTGAAATCCTCTAAAGATATTTTAATAATTTGAAGATATGTTATCGAATTCGGTTATTCATATTGCTCTTTACCGAAATACTTTTCCACTGAACTCTTGTTTTCACCAATTTGTACATATGACCATCTCTGTGAATTAATCGGTTATTCAGAATTGCATTAAAGGTTTTAGTTATATTCTACTCAACAAAAGAAACGTCCACTCACGTTTTTTGTGGAACATAATTTTAAATAAGAGCATTATTTTTGTTCTCTTTAATTTATTATCATCTTTAGAAATACTCGATTCTAATTTCACTTTTGAAAAGAACACATCCGGTCCGATTTAAGACACTTTCCGGTTGATAGAATAAAGACATAAATGAGCATGTGCTGAAAGTCCAAATGATTTTTTCGTCAATCAAGAACAACATTGACACATTGAATGATTACAAACAATTTGCCATTTTGAAATAATCATTACTTCAACGAATTTTCGAAAACGAGGCTGAAAAAGATCTAGCAATGTTGGCCACTTTAAGTATTTGTTCCAGTGTGACCTTAAATTAAGTGAAAGGAGACTTTAATTGGTATAGAATTAATCACTGAGCTACCCGACATGCATCGAATACAAAAATTTTCGGAAAACGGTTGAAGCCATGACGTCAAACTGAAAACGTCGAAATTCCAGATTTCGACTTTGACCTTATTTTTTTTCATGGAAATTTTTGTGTTTTTGGATAGGTTACCAATAATGTATTGATTTTATCAACAAATAATGAAAATTCATTTCCGACCGCCCTTGATCTAACGTTGAAATCTGCAAAATTTTCTTGAACACTGTTTCAAAAAATGTCTTTCATTAGCGATGACTTAAGTTTGTCATAACAAATATGCAAGGAAACAATAAAAATTGGTCTTCTCCGAAGAATATTCAATATATATATATATATATATATATATATATATACAATTGTTATGTTCTTTGTCATCGCGGAAGAGTACCATTATGATATATGGTTTGTGAAGCATATGAATCAAGGCAGAAGTTTGTTATACAAAAAGTCAGAATATATAAATATCATCTGAAATGTACTTTTAAATTAATCATGTAGACTATTTAAATTATTAACGTGAGGGGCACTCCTGGAAAATTCTAAAATGTTCGCATGCGCTGAAGGTCTCTTGCTATATAGAAATAAAGTTCATGCAGAACATTAAGGTAAATGTAATTTAAATGCTTTCTCTTCGCAACTGGATGTCAACAAAAGAATGTGAGAAGACTGATCTCAAGACGTAAACTTATCGTGATAGAATGTATTAAAAATAGAGAACAACTAATTAAAGATGATTATTCAGCATGTACGAAATACAAAACCCACACTGTGAGAGCTGTTTCATCAAGATATATGTTTCCGGCAATTATGACCACTCTTATTTTCTGTTTTTTGTTCTCAGTGGAACTTTGATTAATATTGACTGGTATATATATCTTATTCTTTGCAAGGCTTGATGGGTACTTTTACCTCGGTTAAACTCCGTCAGCAAAATACTGAAGACTATATTGTGCTAAACCGGCTACACAAATAAAATGTTTACCTATTAAACGGTCATTATTTCCATGTAAATATAGAAATCATCTCAAAGTTCCAATCATAATGCAATTGATGTATAAGAAAAAAATAGTTATCGAGAAGGGTAAACCTTATTGGACTCGATTCGCCTCTTCCTTGTAGTGAATTGGCGGTGTTATTTAAAAACAGCAAGTGGTTTGTGCTCCACTACTAGCAAATTTGTTCTCATACCTTTTTCTTCTGGGAGCAGTAAGGACTCATAAAATAAGAGATGCTAGATTCTTCAATCTCAATTATTGATACATTTATGAGGTTTTACATTTTTCTCAATGAATCTCAGCAATATGTCATCAACAACAATGAATAAATAACAAAAATATACGGCAACAACATATCCTAAAGAATAGGAGACAAAGGAAATAACAGAAACTCTAGATCTACGTCTGTTTTGGACCTTCGTCTCAAATGTGACGAAAGGGTCATCTGAATAGTACACTAACGAAAAAAGAGACGACTTAATTTGCAACTAATAATCTTTTTAACTAAGAGAGTAGTATTTCTTATTCTCCTGCTTGCTGAGTTATGTCTCACATTCTTGAAAACTAGTACGAATTGTTCGGATTTTCTCATTCGACGTAGTTATCACCGTGACCAAATTTTCTTTTTAAACTCACTCAACATATACAAACTAGAAAACACGAGGGGACTTAATAAACATAAGTGGATGATATAAATCGGATAATGGTTTTTATGAAATAAAAACGATACGCTAGGCTATGGAATAGCCTTGGATAGAAAATTGCGTGTTTGATTGACAAGGGTGTGGTGGCTCATGATGTATTTGTATACTCAAATCAATACTTGAAGTAAGCCTTTCTCGGTACTTCTTTGTAATTTCTTCTGTTGGTCTGCAAATGTGATAAAACAGTCACTGATTCGATCAAACCTCTAATTTTATGCCAACAGCAACTCAAAGTAGTATCGTGCTTTTTTTTGGTTCTTGCATTCTCCTAGGGTAGCTCTTTATTCTTCCGCAAAAAACGCAATTCTATCTCTTTCCACCTTCTTTCGTTCTCCATTGCCTAAGTATCTCCACATACTACAATCACGATTGAAAAGTCTTTTATAGAATTTGTATATTATTGATTATTGCACAATACCTCATCTTTATTTATTAACTTCTGGTTTTAAATTTAAACATTACTGTTCTTATTAATTTTATCATATTTATATTTATAAATCTGACTAAGCGATATTGCAATACCAATCCCATCATCCTCTACAAACATGTTCCCAGTACCACCTATAGTAAATGTTTATAATACTTTTCAACTTCCACAAGGAAACAGAAAAATTAAACCCCGCCCCTTTTTATCAGGACGAAACTGGACGCCATTTTGATTTTCGAGAATCTGAAATTCCTATTGGTCAATAGTCTTCTGCGCATGCGTTCTCCTCACTGCGCAAGCGTACTCCTCACTTCACCCCAAGAACTATCTATACAGCTAGGCTATTCCATAGCCTAGCTAATGAGATACATATAGACAGTTCTCTCTAAACTCATCAAGGATGTTAGCTAGTCATGTTTATGTATTTCTGTCAGATTTTCGGATTTCTCTGGTTTTATCAATTTAAAAGCTTAATAATGCTTTGCCCGGTGACCCCCATATTTTATTCTATAATTTCATTTTATACATCTTTCGGAGCATTCTGACAGAATTTTATTCCATTGGTGTTATTTTTTCACATACAATATTTGATAAACATTCCTGATGTTAAACCCATGAAAAATGCAGAGGTTTTCAGTTTCCCGCCATTTTTTCAAGCACTTGTATCCCAGTAATTTCATCGGTAACCTATTAATTATTTTGGCTTAAATTACCTTTTTTACAATTTGCTAGCAAAAAATCACATTTAATAAGAATCCTTGTTATTTTAAAATTTACCAGCGAACATCCTTAAACAGGATAAAACATGGATACAAATAAACAAAAGTGGTGTACATTCAAAATGAACATTTTTTCCTGTATTTTGAAACAACTCCATTGTAAAGAAGCACCTATACCTACTAAGTTTCCGAAGGAAAAAGCGAGTTCCCAGACAACGCAAATAAAAAGAAATAGAAGACGGGCCAATTTTATTTAAATTGAGACACCAAAACAGAAAAATATAAACCACTTCCCCGATACTTTCTACAACATACTTCATTGAAAAAAGACATTATGGTTATGGTCTCATGTTCATTTACTCCATATCCTTTCGTAAAATATTTAATACAGGAGTTTGTCTTTTATTGCAGTGTGGAATTGGTAAAACAATTCCCCGTGGTAGAGATGTATGCTCTTTATTTTTCTTAGATATGGTGTACTTGTACATGAGATAATATCTCATGTGTACGCTTTATTAAATTGCTATTATCGAAATTTTTGTAAATTCTAAAAGCAAAGGATTAACTGCCACCATCGTAGTTTTGTCCTTAGCTATATTTGATATTACTGATTATTCGGATTTCGTTTGGTTTTATGCATTTTAACATTTTTTTGAAATTATGGATTTGCTTTGTTTGGGTTCTAGTGCTGCTGATGAGGAATCAATTTCCGAAATGGCCATACAGCTCATTAAAATTATTGCAGTTGGAGTTAACATATGTGTTATGGTCTCATGTTCATTTACTCCATACCCTTTCGTAAAATATTTCACATAATAATTTTATCCAGTTTGTTAATAACATTGGATAAATTAAATCTTGAATTTTGTCAACCTCACTTCATATTTTTCTAGTGTTATACGGAAATACCAATTGGCGAACACAGATGCAAGCGGCCATTCGATTTGGGGGGGGGGGGGGGGGGGGGGAGCTTGGGCGATTTTGCAAATGAATAATTCAATCATGCATGGTTCTACTGAAAATAAATATTCATATCCTACTTTTCCTGTGGATAAATAATTTAATTTTGATTTGAAGGATAAATTTTTGTTGCAAATGCAAATGAATAATTTGATGTGTTTTTGTAAAAATAAATAATGTTCGAAATTTTCCTTGAAAATAATGTTTGGGGGCAAAATCGCCCAAGCCTCCCCTGAAAAAATCAAATGGTTTTCCTCTCAGAACTAGTCCGTTAATTGCAGCCTGTAGTACAAGGGCCCCTATTGTTCCTTTTTTAGGTTAACTGCACATGGAAAATTGTCAGCAGACAAAAGGGACGACCGGAAGAAATAAGAATTGAAAGTATTAACCATACAGGCCGAAACACAAAATGGGATCAGGATCCAATAAAAAATGAAAGGATATAAAGTAAATTCACATGAGACAAGGTCTACGTAAATACTTTTCAAAACACAAGGAATAAATAACACTTTTTTGTTGTTTCACAAAGAGTCCTTCAGCAATGAGTTTGATCAAAATAAGTTAAAACGGTCACTTTCACCGGTTTGAGTGGAATTCATTGCAAAATATCGAACAAAGCTTCATCCAGGTCTTTTGTAAGTCATGGATGCGGGTCGCCAACAAAGCATTTATCAAAATTAATTGCAAACGGCGTCATCCGACTATTAATAGAACATAATCATAACATAAAATCCACCACAAGCCAATGCAAGAAAACTTGGCATTATAACAAGAGGCTCTCAAGAGCCTGTATCGCTCACCTTAGCCATAGTCGACACAATACGTAAAATTACCCCACCATTTAAGGGTCTCATTTTCAAGTTTGCTGATAGACATTGATGTTATTTGATTCAAAATTAAACTTTGTTCCCCATTGGCAGCTATTTTTGACCGACTGTCACCTTTCTTGAAGAAGACCATCTAAGGATCAGTGTGCCTCACTTTGTTTCCAATTGGCAGTATTTTCAGAGGAGATCTTTGAATGATTTCCCATGGGGTCCATAGTTAAACAATGTTCTTCACTGACTGCCATCTTGGATGCTATGCGGACATGCCGGGCACATTTAATGAAGGTGACCAAATACGGACAATTGTGATCAAGTATGATTCCAATTGGCCATGTACTGTCAGAGGAGATCTTTGAAAATGTTTCCCTATAGGGTCCAACCATCTTGGATATGATGTGGACTTGCCCAACACATTTTTAAAAGGGCCTACTTAGGACCATTGTGACTAAGTTTGGTTCCAATTGGTCCAGTATTTTCAGAGAAGATTTTTGCAATATTGTTCAATTTTCGACAAAGTTCCCCGGGTGGCGGCCATCTTGGATGAAGTGCAGACTTGCCGGACACAATTTTTAAACGGGACCACCCAAGGACTATTTTGACCAAGTTTGGTTCCAATTGCAGCAGTGGTTTCAGAGAAGATCTTTGAATGCTTTCCCATAGGGTCCAATGTTAAAACCGCCTTCCCCGTTGGCTGCCATCTTGGATATGATACGAACTTGCCAGACATTTTTAGCTCACCTGACCCGAAGGGTCAGTGTGAGCTATTGCCATCACTTTGCGCCCGTCGTCCGTCGTCCTGCGTCCGTCGTCTGTTAACTTTTCACATTTTCATCTTGTCCTCTGAAACCACTGAAGCAAATTCAACCAAACTTTGCAGGGATGATGTACTAAAGGTTCTTTACGAAGATTGCTCATTTTGTTCCGATCTGACAAAAAAACATGGCCGCCAGCGCGGAACTTAGGTTTAACATTGGACTCTATGGGAAAATCACATTTTCATCTTTTCCTCTGGAACCGCTAAAGGAAATTCAACAAAACTCTACAGGAATGATGTACTAGAGGTCCTCCACTATGAATGCTCATTTTGTTCCGATCTGATAAAAAACATGGCCGCCAGCGCGGAACTTAGGTTTAACATTGGACCCAATGGGAAAAATCACATTTTCATCTTTTCCTCTGAAACCGCTGAAGCAAATTCAACAAACTTTACAGGAATGATGTACTAGAGGTCCTTCACTAAGATTGCTCATTTTGTTCCGATCCGATAAAAAACATGGCGGCCAGCACGGGCCATTAACATTGGACGCTAACGGAAATCGCATTTTCATCTTCTCGTCTGAAACGACCTAAGCAAATTCAACCAAACTTCACAAGAAGGATGAACTAAAGGTCCTTAACAAAGATTACCCATTTCCTTCCGATCCGATAAAAAAACATGGCCGCCAGCACAGAACATAGTTTGAAATTGGACATCATGGAAAAATCACATTTTCATCTCCCCTGCAGCAAATGTATAGGACTGATTTACTAAAGGTCCTTTACAAAGATTGCTCATTTTGTTCTTATTCTCTGAAACTATTGTAAAGCAAATTGTATTGGAATGATGAGTAGAAGGTCCTTTGCAAAGTTTACTCATTTCGATAGGACAAAAAAAACAAAAAAAAACAAAAAAAACACAGGTGCTAATAGAAAACATAGCTAAACATTAGACCTCCATTGGTAAAAACATCATTTTTGGTCAAGCATGGCAGAGAAGTATTTTGTCAGGTGAGCAATACAGGCTCAGTCTCTGAGCCTCTAGTTTTTAAAAGGGGCCACCTAAGGACCATTTTGTACAAGTTTGGTTCCAATTGGCCCAGTAGTTTCAGAGGAGAAAATCTTTGAATATAGGGCCCATTTTTCGACAAAGATCGCACTGACGGCCATCTTGGATGGCGTGTTGACTTGCCGGACACATTTTTTAAAGGACTGTTGTGACCAAGTTTGGTTCTAATTGGTCCAGCGGTTTCAGAGAAGATGTTTGATTGAAAAATTTGCAATGGACCAACCATGGACACAGTGATCACAACAACTTACCATGACAGAGCCAGGTCATCAATGCAGTCAATGCATGCTATGAAGCCTAATTGCTCTTTAATAATTTAACAGGAATAATATATACATGGTAGGTAATCAAAATCCATGGCAGGACAATATACATTTATATACCAAATTTATTAAAATGTGAAATAAGTAAAGATTAAGGAAGTATTTTTGCAAAAAATTGTTAAAGTTTTTATAAAAACACTTTTTTTGCTCTTGAAAAGTAAACCAAAGAAGATTTGAAAACAGAATTTAAAGGGAAATACTCAATAATCCATAACCATATAAGGCATGGAAATTTTTTTGGGGTGAAAAACAGTCAATAACTTCTAAATAGGCATTTGGATTTTCTTCAAAATTTCAGAGTATGTAGATCTTGATATGCTGAACATTTTTACAATAAACACTTTACCTATATCTGTTTATGTTTTTGAAATAAAAAAAAATAAATGGAAAAATTTTGAAAATTTTACGGAAAAACGGCTGTAACTCTGAGATGGGTTTTCCGATTTTCTTCAAAATTGCAGGGCAGATAGATCTCCGCATTCTAAACAATTTTACGCGTGTCAGATTTTTGATACCTACAACGGTTTTTGAGTTATTTGCCAAAAAACAGCAATTTACCCCATGTTCTTTTTTAGTAACAGCGGTCATGTTGTTTGGTCCGCAGACTAACCGAACAAATTTTTTAAACTACATACCCTGGTGATGACCCAGGCCAAGTTTTGATTAAATTGGCCTAGTGGTTTCAGAGGAGAAAATTTTTGAAAAAAGTTTGCGACGGACTGACGGACGGACAGACGACGGACGCCGGACGCCAAGTGATGGCAAAAGCTCACCCTGGCATAGCCAGTTGAGCTAAAAAATCAGGTGTAGGCACTTTAAACGGGATTTCGAAATAAAAAAAAAATATAATGCCAAAATTTTAAAGTATGATAGTGTATCCATATGAGAAATTCTCAAGTGCACCATATATGAAATCCAGGATTCAAGTTAAAATGTGAATGTGGCAAAAACAAATGTAGTACATAAAGAAAAATGGCTATTCTATATTAAAAAGTCTCTTAAGTTGTTGCAATCAAATACAAGTGTTTTTTTTTTTACATCAATGTAATTTAACGTCAATTTTTCAGAAAAAAGCACATGTCTAGCTAAAGACTATTCAGCTCTGTAGTCTATCGAAATTGCTCCTTGTGGATGACTTTTTCATCTCGGCGTATAAATGTCTTGAAATTTATGAATAAAAGGCACAGTCTTAATAGGTTAATAGATACATGGAGAAAGAATGAAAAAATATCAGACTTTGGAATTGGTACCATAATTAGTCATTAAAACCACACATGTTTCAATGAGATATCTCTTCTGTAGTTGTTTGATTGTAAAGACACAGTATTTTTAAGAAATGCTTTGAAACGTACGCAGGCATTACTTCTGACGTTTAGACAAGACGCTGTGGCTCTGAGAGTATCTCATGAACATATAACAGGCACAGAGACACTGAAGAAACAAATATAATATAACATGTAGAATTTATACAAGATGACAATATTTTCATTAAACAGCGATTTGGATATGAAAGATGGTAGTAACAAAATTACCGAACAAAATTGTCAAGAGCACAATTTGCCGTTCCAGAAACTAAAGCATTGTGGGTAGAGCGTACACCAAAATATTTTGATTGGTCAAGAACGTAAATAGCATAACTTCATTGGTTGAAAATTGATTGTTCGCACACCAAAATTTCAAATACAATCACTATACCCACAGTTCCTCAGTTTCTAATACGGCGAATTCAACAGCAATGAAGGGTCGTAGGCAGTGAAAAAATTGTTCTTCTCAATACTAAGTAAAAAATCTTGAATGAAAGTTCAGACCTAAAATTCAAATTTTTCAAAAAGGACTGGTATCTATTACAGAATTTTTTCAATTACCGGTATTGTATGCGATTGAATTTTTGGAGAACCTGATTAATCAGGCGGTCAAGGAGATAAATAGAGATTAATACATGGCCTTTTCCATATCAGCACGGTTATCATCCCGAGACTCCATATCAGCCCGAGCGCCAGCCGAGGGCTGATATGGGTCGAGGGATGATAACTGTGCTGATATGGAAAAGGCCATGTCTTAATCTGTTTATTTTATACTTCCAATTAGAAGTTATCATCACACCCGGGCTGAAATAGCCATATCACCGGTCTGATATGGATATTTCAAAACGAGGCGGTCTGATATGGCCATATCAGACTGGGTATATGATATGGACTGTTAACTTCCGGCTGTATTAGATATGCAAAACAGAACATATCTTCGCTAAGTATGTAATAACTATGCTTAATGAGAAAGTTATTATTGGCTCTAGCTCTTGCGTTACGAATCAACTGTGAAATATATACTCGTAAACGGGAGAAGATGGAATATTACTGTCCATGTTGAGGAATTAAGTTGATAATTTTGAAATTATAGTCGATTTTAGCATTGATATAACCATTTTCGTCAAATTCATGATGCAAGCCCAAAAAGAGATGTAAGATCTAGTAGCTTTTGTTGTTTCTTTTATTCACTAATTCTTGAGGATACATTTACTCAGACATATATCTAAATATAAGTCAATTAAGCTCAAAAAGTGGGTCAAAATGACATAATTTTCCCTGGAAGTTCAATGTAAAAACAATCAAATAGAAAAAAATAATGTCAAAGTGGCCTGCTTGTACCTGGATGATGTCCTACCATCAGAGATGCGTGTAAGTGGAAAGTTAGATGATCCAACCATTTACGGTAACTTAGATATTAGCTCGGGTTTAAATATTAATACAAGTCTCTCAAGCAAAAAATATATGCAATAGAGGCCTAATTTTCTTTGAAGTTGTCAGTCAATGGAAGCCGGAGATGTTCTAATAGCCAACCTGGACTTTGCTGAAAAGATTAAAAAAAAAGATGGATACTGACACTCTCTTTGGGTGTTTTAAAAAGTCATCCAGAAAGGAACAATTATGATATACTAGCGAGAGTAGTCTAAGTGATTAAAAGAATTTGCGCTTATCAATTTAAAAATTAAGGTGTCAGTGATTTAAAAAAAAAATTGAAAATTTTGTGTGCAGTGATTTCGAAATTTTGTTCACCGTGAAATGAAAAATTTTGTTATGATTCGGTGATTTAGAATTTTTCTTAATGAATTAGAAAATTGTTTCCTTAATTTTTAAATTTGGTGTTCTGTGATTTATAAATTTTGTTCTAAGTGATTTAAGTGCATAATGTCTTTATTTTATTTATTCATAAAAACCTACGAGTAACTCTTTCCTATGGTTGTAGTAGGATTTGTCTCCGTACCAACAAGTTCTTGTTGAATGTACCCAAAAGAGACTCAAGAAAGATTTCATACAGTTTGCGACTTTTTTTTTCGAAAGAGGTACAGTGCTAACAAATGGTGTTTAAAGTATGTTTCAGTGAGAACAAAAAGTTCTTTTTTTTTAGCACTGGAGAATGTACTCATCGGGATATTCATACCTTTGTGAAAACTTTTTACGATGCTGTTTTCACATCCCTTCGTTAAAGATTGCTTTTGAGTTTAAATTTTAATTTTTTGTAGAATCTTTTTTCGAAGAGATTTTCTTATTCTAAAAGTTTGGCTGTATGAAATAGCATGTGCGGGATGATGGCTGATAGGCAAAGGCATTGAAACGCCAATTAAGTGATGACTGTTTTATATAGACACTCTGTCAGCGGAATTTTGATTGTGAGTGATTCTCAAGCTTCAATGCCATTTTTTAAATAGTCAGAAAGCCTTTAATGAATGATTGGCGACTCTCAACATGTTGATGAAAATGGAAATCTGTTTAAGTGTACTTTCTTGTATATGAGTACAAAGACTGTAAGGGGGTAATTGATGTCATCAAATCTAATATACCAATCCTTTATGACCATCTTTTTCAGCAGACATTATCTGAAAAGTTTGTTTTCTTCTTTTATAAACACTTGGCCATAAGTTAAGGATCACCTAATTTGAAAGTTTATTGCAAACTCATATTTTTATTTATATTTACTTAGCATAATGCATCGTAATTTATTGTACTTAGCATAATGCATCGTAATACTGTCTTTGTTTTTGAAAGAAGGAGAATAATACTGCAAAAATGGGTACTGTGAAACAGGAAATATTCGCGAACATGAAATGTTTTTTCGCGATCAACGGTATACGCGAATTTATCAATTTCGAGAATATTTCATGCTCAACAACATATTAATTCATCTATAAAATATACGCTTGTACTGACATTGCTGTCTCATAAGATTTACTCAATTTTGCTTCAAAACGCATTCATATGCTACAACCATTTAAAGGGAAAACAATCGGAGTTTCGATTTAGTCGTTCAACGAAAATTTAATACGTATCTACGGACGATCCGCGAATTAGTGTCGAATTGTCGATTCGCGAAAATTTGCTGTCGCGAATTTATCCTGTTTTACAGTATTCAAACAACCCTACCTCACAATAGAACTACCACAGTCTCCCAAGGTTATTCAAGAGTGTAAAAATGACCCCTTTCTTCGGATCAATTGCTAGTTTGACTTTTGTAATTTTGTAATTGGAAGGTTGCAAATTGATGCAATGTTATAGTAGCATGTTTGAGCTGCTTTTCACAACAAAAAAAAATCAATGAACACTTTATTTAAAATGAACACTTTATTTAAAGTTGACCTGAAAGCAAATTCTGCCTTTTAAACTTAATCAAGTTTAACTGCTTCAAAATTTTATTAATATTTACATTGTGGATGGTGAAACATTGATAACTGAAAACTGGCATTTTGGGTAAAAATGGAAAAATGGCATTTCAGTTATGAACGAGTTTCAAAATACCCATAATTTTCATCGTATTCTTCACCTGTATGAACAATGCACAAAATCAATCAATTTTTATGCAGTTACAGATATCAGAACTCATTTCAATTACATTAACATAAATGTTATGCAGGAAAGTGAAATTTTGTTTCCAAAAAAAGAAAAAAAAAGACAAGAGGCTCTCAAGAGCCTGTATCGCTCACCTGGGTCATGGCTGACACAATAAGTCAAAATTATCACAACATTTAAGGTTCTCATTTTCAAATTTGTTTATTGACTGTTTAAGGGTCTCATTTTGAAGTTTGCTGATGTTATATGATCCCAAATTAAACTATGTTCCCCACAGGCAGCTATTTTTGATGGGGCGTAGACCAACTGTAACTTTTCTTGAAGACCATGTTAGGATCATTGTGCCTCACTTTGGTTCCAATTGGCATAGTATTTTCAGAGGAGATCTTTAAATGATTTTCCATGGGGTCCAAGGTTAAACAATTTTCCCTGCTGACTGCCATCTTGGATGCTATGCGGACATGCCAGACACATTCTATGAAGGGGACCAAGTAAGGACCATTGTGACTAAGTATGATTCCAATTGGCCATGTACTTTCAGAGGAGAAGATCTTTGAATATGTTTCCCTATAGGGTCCAATGTTAAAAACATGTCCCCTCCTGGCGGCCATCTAGGATATGATGTGGACTTGCTGAACACATTTTTTAAAAGGGGCCACGTAAGGACAATTGTGACTAAGTTTGGTTCCAATTGGCCCAGTATTTTCAGAGGAGAAGATTTTTGCAAGATTGTCCAATTTTGGACAAAGTTCCCCGCTGGCGGCCATCTTGGATGACGTGCAGACTTGC
>MJUU01009910.1:47020-63510 GCA_002080025.1 Modiolus philippinarum
ACTATGTTCCCCGCTGGCGGCCATCTTGGATTAGGTACGGACCTGCCGGATACCTTTTTTGGAAGGGACCACCTAAGGACCATTGTGACTAAGTTTGCTTATAATTGGACTGGTAGTTTCTGAGAAGAAGATCTTTGAATATGTTTACCCATAGGGTCCAATGTTAAAACTATGTTCCCCGCTGGCGGCCATCTTGGATGAGCTATGGATCTGACGGATACAATTTTCAAAGGGGACCAACCAAGGACTATTGTGACCAAGTTTGGTTCCAATTGGCTCAGTGGTTTCAGAGGAGAAGATCTTTGAATGAAAAGTTTACGACAGACGGACGGACAGACGACGGACGGACGGACGGACGACGGACGCCAAGTGATGGCAAAAGCTCACCCTGGCATAGCCAGGTGAGCTAATAAGAAATGAAGGGATATGGAGTAAAAGCAAATGAGACAAAATCTCCACAAATACGTGGGAAAACAAGCAATGGAACAACGCTTTTATTGTTGTTCTTCATCTTGAAGTCACCATGAGGCCTTCAACAATGAGCTATGCTCATACCTCATAGTAAGTTCATGACGGCCTCTAGCACCGGTTTAAGCGGAATTCATTGCTGGATGTCGAGCAAAGCTACATTCATGTTTATCATGTCATGGATGCGGGATCGTCAACAGACATAAAATCAACTGGTAAAGTATTCTTTCAATTGCTGTCATCCTTTGCCCGGCAAAAAGACCAATAAAAGACAAGCACAACGTTTAAACAACCACAAATTAATTTGTTGTTTAGTATACTATAGGGAAATGGGATTGAAAAGGGGAGGTTTAGATACCCACAAACCGGTTAAACCTACTGCTAGCTTTTGCCAGTGCCGGTACCAAATCAGACCCTCGGTCTTTACGTTTGTCGTTTGTCTTTTATTGGCGTTTTTCCATGTGCAGTGCCCTTGCGGATAGGGTCTGTAAGTCTCGTCATGTGACCCACGAGAATCAACGATAAACCGGCAATTCAAAAACGTTTCCCGCCTAAACATGACGTCATTCAAATTTTTGTTTGAAACGTCATATATCTTCGTTTAAAATGTAACTTCCGGGTTCAATTTTTGATCCCGGAAGTTCCACAATTGTACGAGACTTACAGGCCCTATTGTGGCATGTGATAGTGATTTTTGGTTATTGTAGGTGTTTCCTGTTATCAATTCTTTTATACTAACATTTAAAAAACTCAGTAGGGTTGAAAAATGTATTCCTAAAAAAAATTACTCAATTTAATTAACGAACCGAGTAAACGACTTGGTAAAAAATCTGAATAGTGTAAACAGGAAGCAGCATCAGCGAAGGGGTTATATTTTCCTGTTTGAATAAAGTTGGTCTTTCTTTACAGTTTAGAAATATTCTCTGCTTTACAAATAGGTTTCATTTAAAAAAAAATCAAAATGTCATTTTCTAAGGGTTGTATGGTAAACCCAATACATTTTATGTCCCATAAATGTACCCTTACTAGACCTAAAAATGTAATGATTGCATATCTAGAAATATTTGGCTAACATTCTTCAGTCTAACTAAATCTTCTAAAAGATCCTTTTGATCAGCTCCTATGCAGAAAAGTTTACGGTAAAGAGAATACAGAAG
The DNA here is from genome assembly GCA_002080025.1 of Modiolus philippinarum. Taxonomy (NCBI): domain Eukaryota; kingdom Metazoa; phylum Mollusca; class Bivalvia; order Mytilida; family Modiolidae; genus Modiolus; species Modiolus philippinarum. Next base: position 48,646 of record MJUU01009910.1, read on the forward strand.
GAAGAACAATAAAAGGGGGTTAAAAACAACGACAACAGAGTGCCGAAATTACAAGGAATGTGGTTGTTTCAAAAATAAAAGATCATAATGTCATCATACATTATTTAAAAAACACACGAGTAACTCTTTCCTATGGTGGTAGAAGGGTTAGACAATTCTGGATGTCTGGTTGTTCAATGCAATCCAGAAGAAATTACAAAAATGTATATGAAAAGTTTTCTTTTGTGCAGACCACAAAAAGGATCACCACTTATTTACGTCACGAGTACTTCACCAAATTGAAACCAGTCGTTGCGAGAGCGAAGAATGAAATCGGCAACTGCAAAAATAAATTTAATGTCAGGTAACAAATTGCAAATCAAGAGATAAGTCGTTTTAAATTACTCAAATGCAGATATATTTGGATGGTACACATGTAGGCACTACGAATAATAAGAAGTAAACACAACATGAAGAGAAACTAGAGGTTGTCGGAAACCGAAGCTATCACCGCACTACCGGTTTGACACAGAAAACAGTTGTTATACACCCTGAACATATTTTTTTCTAAATATTTTTGAAATAAAACTATTGAAAGTCGTTATTTTTATTAAAAGAATTCAAGGAAATGTGGTTGTTATGCAGAATTCCAAAAATATATGGTCTTTGAGGCTTTCGGAAAAATAATCAAATTAATAATCAAATATTTTGGAAATGGCTGTACATTTTAATTCTCACTGAAACAATTTTTTAATCTTTGGTTTCAATGTAGAATTCCAAAAAAAATGGTCTTTGAGACTTTCAGGAAATATACCAAAACTGGAATCAAATATTTTTGAAATCATATTAGTGAAAATATTTGCTCTAATGGAAACAAATTCTGCAAGTAAGGTTGCTGGATAGAATTTCAAAAAAATATCTTAGAGACTTTCAGGAAATTTACCAAAATTGGAATTGAATAATTTTGGAATCCAATTGGTGAAAATGTTTGTCCTAATCGAAACAAAATCTAAGGTATGGTTGCTAGGCAGAATTCTAAGAAATAAGTGGTCTTTGAGACTTTCATGAAATTGACCAAAATTGGAATTTAATACTTTTGAGATTCAATTTGTGAAATGTTAGTCCTACTCGAAACAAATTCCAATAGTATGGTTGCTATCGGTAGAATTGCAAAAAGTAAGTGTTCTTTTAGACTTACATAAAATTACCAAAATTGGAATATTTTTGAAATTCAACTGCTGAAAATGTTTGTCCTAATTAAAATAAATTCAAAAGTATGGTTGCTATGTAGAATTACAAAAAGGTGGTCTTTGAGACTTGCCGGAAATTTACCAAAATTGAAATTCAATATTTTTGAAATCTCATTGCTGAAAATATTGGTCCTAGGAGAAACGAATTCTTAAACTGTGATTGCTAAGCAGAATTCCAAAAAAAGAAGTGGTCTTTGAGACTTTCAGGAAATTTACCAAACTTGGAATCGCATTTCAGAATTCTAATTATTTAAAATTTCGTTGACTATCAAACACTTGCTAAAATAAAATTTTATGCTCAAATTAAAAAAAAAAATATGAGTCTTTGCAATTTTCAGGAAATTTAACAAAGTTTGAACCGGAATCAAAATTCTGAGAGCTTGAATATATGAACATTTCTGAATAACAACGGCATAAAGATTGTATTCCTAAATCCAAAAATGTAAGAGGAGTTTGCGTGAAGTGCCACATTTCCACATCATTATCAACATCTTTGGGCATCTTGTTTGCACCAAGATAAAGATAAAAAAATCCGAAAGCTTATTGCGCATATCCATATTATATGCAACAATTCTACAACAAATCAAAAATGTAGGAGAAATTTGTGTCCCATGACACATATGTGAAAAACGGCAATCTTGGGGCCTGTTGTTTGCACGAAGACCAATATAAAAAATTCGAAAGCTTTTTGCGCATCTACAGACTAAATGCAGCAATTCTACACCAAAATTAAATCTCTTTATCAAAAAATGTAAGAGGACAAACAGACAGACGGAGGGTATGACAATATTCCCGAACTTTCTTCAGAAGTGCGGGCATAACTAAAACGATTAGTGTTAATGTTTAAAATTAACACCCGCTCAGCCCGAAGTTTGCCGATCTTGCAAATTAACACCCGCTCAGCCCAAAGTTTGCCGATCTTGCAAATTAACACCCGCTCAGCCCAAAGTTTGCCGATCTTGTAAATTAACACCCGCTCAGCCCAAAGTTTGCCGATCTTGCAAATTAACACCCGCTCAGCCCAAAGTTTGCCGATCTTGCGAATTAAAGCGGTGTAAACCACTGAAGTCAAAAATCATCTGGAAAATTTGATAAAACGGGAAATGCATGCTACAAATTAGATGACTTATTATAAAAACATGTAGGCAATTGGATGGTAATGTCCGATAAGGTGCAAAAGTGCTGAAATGAAAAAAAAATGAGATTTACTCGTTGCACTCTTGTTCGTTTCACTCACTACGTTTGTGAAACTTCAATGCGTGGGGCTTCATATTTCGGCTTGAAATGAAATATTGCTAAAATTTCCGACTCCTGTGGAATATGAACCAAAATATTGATTTTTTCCTGCACCAAACAGTCACGCGTTATCGAAAAGGTCATCTGAAATAAACATATTTATAATTGGTTTTGTTATACTTCTTATTTTCCTGCAAATTTAAATTCAACTTCATATTCAAAAATTTATTTGATATAAATGCATAACAGGATTTCCATAAAAAAGAACACAACAAAACAATAATATACACAATTTTTGGTACTTTATATACATATGTAATAAAATATATAAATCAGTACCTAGGATGTATCGGTCTTTTGTATACAAAAATTCATAATATCGATGTCGTTTTTATACGACCGCAAAAAAATTTTTGATGTCGTATATTGGTATGATACTGGCGTCGTCGGCGTCGTCGTCGGTGGCGTCGTCGGCGTCGGCGTCTGTGGACACTTCGTTTCCGTGCGATAACATGAGTTCTAGTTGACCAATCCTTATGAAATTTTAACACAATGTTCCTTGGCACAAAGGGAAGGCTGGGATTGGTTTTGGGTATTGTAGCCCCGCCCGTTTCTGAAAAAGGGTCAAAAAGGGCCAAATTGGGTGTTTTCATATATTGAGCTGTAGAATATTTATTATATATCAGATTTTGATGGGGTTTCTTTCAGTGTGCTCCTTATTAAATTTCCAATCTGTAGTATGTAAACGGATTTCACATCGCATGTACCGTTCATGAGCTAAATGGGGCCCTAAAGGGGGAATCTCAAAAATTTTATTTTTTTAATTTTTAGTTCGATTTTGATGCAGTTTTTTGCAATGGATTCCTTAAGAAAAATTAACCAGCACTGCACCATCAGATTTTTGTTAACTTGGTTCCTTTCCGAGCTATGAGGGGCAAAACGGGCCAAGATTGCAAATATGCTGATTATCTAAAATTTTTATTTATCATCGGATTTCGATGGGATTTTTTTCTTTAGATTCCTCTTATTGTCAGCTTTCAGAGGTATTGCAACGGATTTGTCATAGCTCTTACTGTTTTCAAGCTATAAGGGGTCAAAGGGCCCAAAATTGCAATTTTTAGAAATGTGTGAAATCTTTATTTTTCATCAGATTTTGATAGGATTTATTCTATGGATTTGTCTTGTTGTAAGCTTTTGGTAGTATGTCAACAGAATTAGCATAGCTATTACCATTTCCGAGCTATAAGGGGTCAAAGGGGCCAGAATTGCAATTTTTCTTAATGTGTCCATCAAATTACTGTCAAGCTCCATACTGTGTCCACATTCACTTTAAAATACACTTGTTCAAATTTCAGTGGTCGACATGCTGCGGTCGTATCATGCTGCGCTCGGCGTAGCCCTTTATTATTTCATTTACCGATGAATCCGAGGAAGGGGGACTATATAAGCCAATTTATCGGAAAAGAAGTGTAATTTTTTTGCTATCAGATGTTATACTAAAATGTACTTTATTCTCGACATCTAATGAACATTAAGGTCAGATTCTAAGGGCCAGATCCAATTTTTCTATGTCTGCTTTTGCGCTTATCAGATGATAACTCATTTTTATCAGCATAAAATTTTAAATTAACTTCATATATATATAAGAATTTTCTATTTCAAAATCTTTTTCATTTCATTAACATTCTTAATGTTCTCTTAAAAGCTGAACCATTTCCATCTAGTTTTGACTAAAAACTTATAAATTTTCTTTTAACTTCTATTCAAAGAACTATAATGTTGGAAATATATCGCGAGGTGTGAGATTTTGTCAATTTTGGGGCACTATCTTTGAAGCATTTAAAAAATATAGATATAATAGCGATGGTCAAAAATATTGTTCTAGCAGTGTAGTAGATGTCACACTTTACGAAAAATTGTAATTTGTGAAATTTTGTGACCTACTTTTAAAGCCTTTAGTACAAAATGTAGTGCATTTTTTCCGATGTACCGAGTGACAAAAAAAATCAATGAAAATGTCTTAATTACAAATTTCAATTACGTGTATTGCAGAGAGTACTTGCCATAATGAAACCAAATTTACTCAATTAAGAAAGTAAAGAAAAGAATCAGTTTTCAGAATGATGTGGCTTTGTTCAACATTAAGCAAATGAATTCCGCTCAAACCGATGCTAGGGGCCGTCTTGAAGTTACTATGAGGTAGGAATGTTTGCTCTTTGTTGAAGGCCTCATGGTGACTTTGAAATGAAGAACAACAGTTAAAGCGTTGTTCCATTTGCTTATTCTTACTCTGTATTTATTGGGATTTTGTCTCATGTACATTTACGCCATATCCATTTATATGTTCATTCAGAAAATAAAACAACTTTTTATTAAAATCCCTTTTTCAAAAGACACATGTAAAGTGAATGCATATCAAACATCCCAGCATAGATTTTAAAATGCAAAATGGATTGTGTACGAGTTGCATATCCTTCTCATTATATATAAGTCCTTGTTCTAGCCCACAGAGTTGAGCTATGACTGACTGGACGACACTACCATAATGAAACTAACTATAAGTTCTCTAGAAATGCACATACCAAGTCAGGGCTATTGTGGTTACATTTTTCGGTGGTTACCATCTAAGTTTTTTTGTCTTTTTGCGTTTTTTGGATTACTGCTTAAGAATTTTAAAAAATTTTTTACCATTATCTACAGAAAAGATAGATTACTTTTAATAAATGAGTTCATATTTTGTCAAACATGTTCAAATTTGAAAAGATACATACCAATTATTTTATACTAGTCTTAGCAAGAGTTTATACGTCCTGGTCAAAGCAAAGAGGACTTTTAAGGTACGAACGATTGGGGGGGGGGGNGGGGGGCTGGTATTTTGTAGGAAAAGAAATTTCTAGCCTTGATTTTTGTCCTAAAAAAATTTCTTTCTCTGACCAGCACTTGGGTGGCAAAAAATAATCTGACTCTGACTTTGTCTATTAGACAAAAAAGCCTGTCTCTACAAAATTTCCTAGCATAGCGTATATCGGAAAAATATCTTGCTCGGGTGAAAATCCCAGATATATATGCAATCAGTCTACCAGATGTGATTCAAATAAGGATACATATTATTACGGCATCTATTGAATAAGGAAACATGCCATGATCATTGAGGAGTGTAGTATATGTTTTTCTTACACCGAGAATATGATTTACGAATTTCAATTGCAAATTTACTGGTTATTAGACTCTATTGATGATCTCTGCTTAAGTAAAACATCAAAACAAAGAACTTCAAAACAATACATTAGGAGTCTAGGATGATGTTTATTTCGCTGAACTTGATTACTCTTTATTCAGGGGCCGACTCGGAACTGCCGTTGGGTGTGGGGTTTTCTCACCGTTCATTGAAGATCCTATGGTGGATTCGAGTTGTTATTACTCCCCTTTGGGTCGTTGTCTCTTTGACACATTCCCCGTTTCCCTTCTTTTTTTTCTATTATGATTTGTTTAAAACAAGCTTCAAGTAATATAAATTACCTCGTCAGAATATAAACTTAAATATATATCTTTAATATCTTTAATGAAAAGCACAATTTTAGTCCCTTGGGAGTTGATGGCAATACATATAATTACAGTACAAAATAAACAAATATACAAGACATTTCATATATAGTAAATAAAATAAAGTAAAGAATCATGCAGCTATAGAGTCCACTTTCCTCAGTATTAAAGACTTTTTAATAAATGGAGCAACAAACTGCAAATGATTCGGAGATGACATAATTTTTAAAAAATTATCTTGTTCGTTTTTTGTATCGGAAAGATTAACTATATTAAATTGTTTTCGTATGTTGTTATCCTTTGGACAATGGAAAAAGTATTGAACCTCATCTTCGATGACTTTTGAATTGCACATTTGACATAATCTTTCATTTCTGTTTAATTTTTTATATCGACCCCTTTCTATTTCTAGAAAATGGTCACTAATCCTCATTATACCCCCCGCTTTAGCGGGCGGTATATAGTGATCATGATGTCTGTCCGTCCGTCCGTCCGTCCGTTCGTCCGTCCGTCCGTCCTTCCGTCCGTTCGTTCGTCCGTCCGCCATAGGGTACCTACTTTGTGGCAACAACTCCTCCTAGACCACTTGATGAAATTCAATGAAACTTTCACAGAATGTTCAGTACATATTGCCATTGTGCACCTGCTATTTGAAAATTTGATTAGATTTTCTTTTCTTGTTTTGTTTTTTTTGTTTTTTTTGTTTTTTTGTTTTTTTGTTTTTTTTTGGTTGATTTTTTTACTCTCTGACATATGGGTACACACTTTGTGGTGACAACTCCTCCTAGACCACTTGGTGAAATTCAATGAAACTCATACAGAATGATCAGTAGATATTGCCATTGTGCACTAGATATTTAAAATTTTAATTTGATTTTTTTGGGGGGTTATCTTTGCCATAGGGGTACATACTTTGTGGCAACAACTCCTCCTAGACTACTTGATGAAATTCAATGAAACTTTCACAGAATGTTAAGTAGATATTGCCATTGTTGACTTTGATTATTTTTTTTTTGGGTGAGGGTTACATATGGAATCAAATGAGGGAGCGGGGGTATGTTTTTGTTAGCTTTGCTCACAGTTATTCTAGTTTTACATATATTTTTTCTATTTTCAAAATTTGTTGTTAATAAATATTCATTGATTTCATAGTTAGTTTTAAGTTTACTGTATAAAAATATTTTATTATTTTCATTTAGTGTATTTAGTTTTTCAAAAAAACAATGTTTCATAATTATTTTTAAATTTTATTTTAATTTTCTTCTCAAAAGAAAACTCTTCTCTAAAAAAACAAGTTTTTCTATTTCATCTATTTCTACATTATTTGTAGAACATACATTGGTTACAAATGTAAACCAAGAATATGAGCCATTTTGATGTAATGACTTTGAAAGTAGAAATGCATCATCCAAAAGTTGGTTGTTAGTATGATGGTATAAACGTGTTAAATATTTCACAGCTTGTATTTTGATGTATGTATCCAAAGGATATTGAGCTAGTTCTGCTCTAGCAGCTATATTCACTGATTGTTTGCTTAATTCTAAAGTATATTTACAAAATTTTAAATTAATCTTTTCTATAAAGCTTGAATCTATTAATGATATAATATCAAAATTAGGGTTTTGATTCGCTCGTTTTGATGCTTTAATGATTTTTTCATAGAAGTCCATTAAAAGATTCAAATAATTTTTTTATGAATCTGAATAGGCATATTGTCTATTGGTGCAAGGTATTTGAAGAATGAAAATAATACTTTGCTACCCTTTTTTGATAATTCATGGTGAGATGAATGAAACTTCCCAGATGATTCAATTATATTTCCTAGATATTTATACAAAAGTATATTTCTTTTCCTTCTGTCATAGAAATTTATTTGCTACAACAAATATGGCCCATGGTTCAAATATTTGAATCAATCGGTATTCCCGAAGGTTATGCCATTAATATAAAAAATTACATAATCAGATTTGTAACCATCATTAATTTTGAGTATTTACTGACAGGTTCCAGCCTCCAAAAAGGATGGTTCCAGACGTTTGGGTCATTCTCCACATTTATTCAAACGTTATCTAGAAAAGGAGGGTTCCAACCCTCGGAAGCGTCTCCCTCTGTACATGTATCCGTCTATGATTATTTTCAATGACAAAAACGTCACTTAATATTTGATATACGAAAAAGAAGGGAAACGGGGAATGTGTCAAAGAGACAACGACCCAAAGGGGAGTAATAACGTATCTGAAATCTTTATGTATAATGTATCAAAATGGCGAATACAGAGAAGTTGTCACCCAGACACACACTCCATACCTATTTTAACGATTCATTCATTCTGCCAACTTTCAGATACAAATTTTGAAATTTTGTGTGCTTAATTATAATAACTTGCCTATGAAACGTAAGAAAAATACAAAAAGTACATCTTTTCCTTTGCAATATAATGAAAAATAATTTCATTTTGGTTTTTAGTTTGCGTGATAAGTATAGATCTCTTTAATATTTTGATATTGGTATGCACAATTAATATAAAGCATGACAATAACTGCGACCAGAATCAGAGTCTACCAGTATGGCAAAACAACTACAAAATTAACTAAACAATTAATGAGCAAAATTGGGATAATAACAAAATTGCCGAACAGAATATTATCAGGAAACGAAATCAAAATAGAACTGAGATCTTTTTCGAGTTTCATCGAAAGCTATCCATTTGTGTCAATATAAGCGAACATTTCTATTGGTGTCAATATAAGCAAACCTAAATATTGGTGTCAATATAAGCAAAATTAAATATTGGTGTCAATATAAGCAAACCTAAATATTGGTGTCAATATAAGCGAACCTAAATATCGGTGTCATTATAAGCGAACCTAAATATTGGTGTCAATATAAGCGAACCTAAATATTGGTGTCAATATAAGCAAACCTAAATATTGGTGTCAATATAAGCGAACCTAAATATTGGTGTCAATATAAGCAAACCTAAATATTGGTGTCAATATAAGCAAACCTAAATATTGGTGTCAATATAAGCGAACCTAAATATTGGTGTCAATATAAGCGAACCTAAATATTGGTGTCAGTATAAGCAAACCTAAATATTGGTGTCAATATAAGCGAACCTAAATATCGGTGTCATTATAAGCGAACCTAAATATCGGTGTCAATATATCGGTGTCAATATAAGCAAACTTACTAATGAAACCTAAATATTGGTGTCAATATAAGCAAAACCAACAATTGGTGTCAATATAAGCAAACCTTACAATTGGTGTCAATATAAGAGAAACTAAATAAGCGAACCTGAATATTGGTTTCAATAGAAGCGAACCTTGATGCTCCATACTAAATATGTACCTCAGCAATGGCTGCTTGACTAAGTCTTTGTTCTGAAGTTATTGGCTGATAAGCATTTTGAATTTCTGATTCAACATTCGTTAGTTCACCTACATGTACCTTCTCTGTCTCAAATGGTGTACATAATTGTACACCGATAACATCTTGTTCATCCTGTTTTTCCATGCAACTATTCCTTTTTTGGCTAACTGAGTTTTGTTTGTTTATCCGAGGAATATAACAGTTTTCTTCCAATCGACTGGTGGTTTGTTCTTCATTACGACGCCTGATTGTCATTCTTGTGTCATGAGCTGTAGAATCCTCTTGATTATTCACATTTGTCGTCCCGGCTTTTTCTTGAAGCCATGAAGGCTTTGGAGTTCTGTCTAACACAGCTTCGCGTAATGGCTTGTTTCCAAGTAAGATGGCTACAGGGTTTATAACTGGTGGCAAATAAACTGTAATGATAAAGCCTATTCTTTCTGTAACGGAAGATATTGTATTTGACTTCAGTATGGCTGTCACGAACCAGGTCGATGATAGCATGTGAATAACAACGACAGAAAACAAAGAAAATGCACTTCTTAGAAGTCTTCTCCATATTTTATTTTCCACCTGTTGATACATGTTTGAGGCAAATTTATTTTTTCCTATCTGAAGCCGGGCACAAATCGAATTCGCAAACGTCAAAGATTGGAAAAGAATTATACAGGCGTAGAAACCAATCTGCAGGAAAGTACGAATTGGCCGGAAGAAATAAAAAATCGAAGAATTAGTGTAAATTTTGCGTGCCGTGAAATTTTGATAGCAAAGGAGAGCACTTGGGAAGTACGTAGCTGGATAACTGACGTTTAATACAAGATTGAATAGTATAACCAATACTGCAATTACTCCAAAAGCAATTGACGTCTTTCTCGCAGTAAACCACCTTTGGTGCTTGAAAGGGTATACGCAGTAGATATATTTCTCCATTGACATCAAGGCAGCTATGGCATGTTGAATATTCGGAAAAAGCATACTCCAGAACGACCAGAACTTCGCTGTGGACTCCGTTAGCCATATTCTATTTGTTGCAACGGCAACGGATGACATTATTGTAAAAAACAACGTATAACCAACGTCAGTGATGAACAATACGACGATGAGGATATTAGCTATTGTTCGTAATTTTCCCTTTTTAAAAATTGTGCGAATTATAAAACTATCAACGGTCGAAATAAACGCAGCACACAATACAAAAAGAAGCATTTGACCAACCTTAACTGTAAGTTCCTTGTCAAATTCAGGTAAATCATAATATCTGGATTGAATAACCATTCCGGTAACATTTTCATGGAATGTTGTGCTTTTATTGATAGACATATTTACTCTCGTCAAGTTTGAAATCAAATTCCTGTGTCCACCGTATCTGCATGAACTGACCTCCACGGTAATTTTATATTATCAGGAAAATCATTACAATAATGTTATTAAGAGCTCCTATCACCTTACAGATTAGATAAGAATTGACGTTTTTGCTTCATTTATATCTATATATTGGAATAATAGCTGCCCATATACATATATATCATTATTGTTATAAACACGCATGCCAATAATAAGTGCCCACTTCATTTCTAGGAAAAAATCGATGTCTGTGAGCGAAATTTCTATATACTCTAAATAAAAAGACTAAATAAAAGAGGAAGACTTCAAATAACAATGATTTTTTTCTCATGCAATATGGACCTTCTGTCCAATCCATTAGGTTTCCCGTTTCTGTCTCTGTGGGTCGCTCCAAATCCACTCCTAATCAATGATGGTGAGTTTATATATGTAAGACTCAAATCTGTGTCCTGTCGCAAATCTGGGTCCATCCGCTAATCCTGTGTCCTAATTTGACGTCGCAGATATCACAAATCTATGACTGTCTCTTATCCCAGCTCCTTTTCAAAAACATATGCACGTCATCTTTCGTAAGCCTTTGAAGCGTATCGGCGTAAAATATATCCAGAGTTAACAAAGGGCTATGGCAAGCGAAATTAACCAAAATGCAGAGAAACCTGGTTTTGGTTAGCGAAACCGGGTTTCGCTGTCTGTAAAGCTAGGTTTCCTGGACTAAACTCGACTTTAGTACTGCAAATGTGAGTTTCCTTTTAGAAATACATACAATGCTCAGCATCCAATGGGTTCCTGAAGCTTAACCCAAGTTTCCTCAAGCAAATGTAGGTTTTCCTCACTGAAACCGGGTTTCGCTCTACAGAAAAGTGGATTTGCTCTGGAAACCTAGGGTTTCCTCAACTTAACTTTACTTTGGTATTGCAAATGGTAGTTTTACTTTATAATTACATAGAAGGCTGAGGATATAATGAATTTCTAAAGCTAAACCCAAGTTTCCCCCTGCAAATGTGGGTTTTAGACGACGATATAATGTTCCCATAGGAAATACATAATAGGCAGATTACTGGATTTGATTGTTCCATTATCCTTACTGAATTAGTAAGCTTTATTTTCATTGGTCGGAATAATTTTCCTTCTCAACTTTCATTTTAGATATTTTGAATAAGTTAGCTTGCAATTATTCATAAAATTAATCCTGTAAGTTTTATTATTACATTGCCTAGAGGTGAATAAAGTTTACCGCTTTTTTTCACATCTTTCCGTGTTGGGGGTCGTATTTCTTGTAAACCGAAAAAAGGTATAACGTATCGTGCAAACGGGGATCGTGGGGGAGTACTTGAAAATTTTTTGGCGGGGGTTCGGATACAGATCCTGATCCCAGACCCCATCATAGACTACTATTACATAAATTTGCAACACAATTGTAAACTTTCAATGTGACTTTGTAACCCCTTTGTACACTAAGATTCATGGAAATTTATAGGAAATATTCAAATGTAAAATTCATTAGTCCCCGTCAAGTAGTAAACCTGCATGCTATTAACTACATACAGAGATTGTGCTAATAATTAATGACAAGATAAGTTGATCACTGATGTAATCCAGTTCAGATGCTAAGACTGCAGAATAAAAAAATCTTACTTTTCAAACTTTCCCTATAATATAATTTATTAAATGTGTACATTGCATCAACTCTCATTCAAAACAGGGACAATTAATATGTACAAATGTTGTATTGATAATGCATAGTCCCTGTTCAAAAGTATTAGATAAAGTAAAATTTTCAAAAAAATTTGAATTGTCTTGTCATTTAATAGGATTAAGTTTAAAATGCAGAGTTAAAATTCAACCTGTCAAACCCAAACTTTTGCTTTAATTCATGGGATATGTATATCGCAATATCAAAAACTCCTTCGAAAGCTTTAACATGATGCAAACTTCAGCCCACCCATATGTTAAATTTCTTACAAACATTGTATAAGAAAATTTTATATATAATGGACAGTGTATGGTATAGAGGAAAAATCTTTTGAATTTATACATAAAACGCTAATTTTGTTGAATGTTTTGGAAAATTTATATACCTCAGCATACATCATGACTACCTGCATTGTAACAAAAACATTAAATGCAAAAATCTTATTATTTTTAAAAAATAAGATGAATCTTATGTATCCCTTGTATCAACATCATATCTACAAAAACTGATTTCAGTATTTATTTATTTATTGTCACTTGGTGGAAGCCTCTGCTGGTGAATTGTTAGGGGTATTTGTATGCCAAAATGGTATCCTATGAAATATGATCCAAATGGAATAAATGTTATTGATATATCTAATACGATTTATTCCGTCTGGAGATTATTTTACCAGGTGAGCAGTAAATACTTTCAAATTCACGGGGCGAGCTATAAAATTTGTTCCTTTGGAACTTATTTCATAGTGGATAATATAAACCGTTACATATTCAACATTCCAGTGGTCTGAGTACTTCAGTGCAGATCCTGTAACATGACTGAGGAAAAAACTAACTTCGGTGCAATTTAAGTGAGTTCTTTAGGTTAACTTTTAAGCATACAAAATAAATTTGTATCATTGATAGTAATTACTATCACCCATCTGCAATACAATGGAGTTTAAGATGTGACAGTGAGTGTACCACAAAGACCCCCCCCCCCAGATATATCGAAAACTGCCTGACCATTATCAAAAGACGGGACTGACGATAAAAGCAATCATTCTGCTTGGGACTTATGTTACATTGGTCCCATATTCTGCCAAGACCCACTTCCTAATTTCATTTGATATTCATTACCCCGTCCAACTGTACCTTTTCCTCTTGTAATGCAACACAAAATGCACACCTGCTGCCATGAAAAATCAAAGTTGTCTCTTATTTACTTTCTTTTATTTTAACTTCTGTTGATCTTTTCAGATTTTCAAAGTTCATCAGATCTGTGAAATTACTATAATTTTCACTTCCTGTGACCTTCACCTATTTTTCTGGGCATGTTCTTCATATATTGGTTGATATTTATGGGTGGTAATCCTTGTTGCTATTATTTAGCAATAAAGGGGGTTTTCCAAATTTCTGAACATGAAAAGAAAGACAACTCCAAATGATTTTCTTCAAATCCAATGATTAAAAATTAAAGTCTTTTTCATAAATGCCTTTAGTACTTTAGAACATATTTATATTTAATTAATATTGCTGTGATCATTTTTAAATAATATCAATGCTGTAATATACTTTTGATATTTTTACAGGCCCAAGGCAACTGATGTCAAGCTGTGATAGTATTTTTTTTTTGGATAAATCAAACTATTTTTTAACTCATTTAATGTTAGCTGTAGTGATCGAGGTATTTAATTGGTAAAATATTCAGAACTCTTTAGGGTTTTATATTTTGAATGGCATATATTCTATAGCCTTAATTTTATTTTCATAACTAGTATATAATTGCATGATTTGAAACAATTTTAATAACTCTGAACAGTTTTTAGATTTTTCTTGCAGGGAAATTGCTCACTATTATAGTTTCATTGTGACTGTAACACTGTTGTGAACCCGATCGGTGCAGAATTCGATTTCACCGGTGTAGCGGAACCAAGATGGAGGACAAAGTCATTTGTAACGGGTAGGGTCATTTATTTTTACCTCGTAAACAAAAACGGTTAACAGAATTTCCTATCCGTTTGTTAATACTTACAGGTATATCATCAAAGTTAATAATTGTTTTGCTCTTGTGCCCATCAGATATCATTTATTTTGAAGAAAACCTATCAGAAAGAGGCCTTGCATTCCAACACGTTTTTGAAGCGTAAGATCGACTTTATTTTCCACATATTTCTTCATTGAAAATTTTGTCGGGATAATTGCACGAATGTATAGTAATTTGGTATTAGTCTTTCATTGGAAACACCAAAAATATGGTCCAGAATAATCATTTTGATGAGTTTCGAGGGACCTTGTTTTTGTTTGTATTCACGGTGTAGACTTGCGATAATTGATCAGTTTTTACCAGAAAAGTTAACTGTGTAGATCAAATATCGCTATTGATTGAAGAAAATCTGGAAACGGTTTAGATTATAAACAAGAAAATTTAAAATTCCCAGAAATTTTTATTTCAACGATGGTAGTGCAT
>MJUU01009914.1:4916-33624 GCA_002080025.1 Modiolus philippinarum
GACGGACGGACGGACGGACGGACGGACAGACGGAGGGTATAACATTATCCCCGAACTTTCTTCGAAAGTGCGGGGATAATCAAACATTTGGAAGTCCAATCACCAAAAACGTTAAAAGCTGATAGAGAACAAATTACCAAAAGGATCTAAATAGAAAAGCCAAAGTTCAGCTAAGGACAGAGCTATGCATGAGGGAGATTATTTAAAGTGAGGCTATATTCTCCACTGTTGATAGTACTAACTAGAGGTTCACAGACTTGATCTCTATTGCTCACCTAAGCAATGCCAATATGATGATCGAAAAAAGTTTTCCCATAGGATGTAATAGTGGTAAGCTGTATTTGCCTATGTGTCAGTTCTTTTGTCAGATCCGATTGGAGTTAAGAGTTTTTGAGATGGACCGTAGTACAGTTTAGTTACATTGGTTTCACTACATAGTTCAGAATAGGTGATTTTAAAATTGTTTTTCCAGTATGAGTAAATAGAAAATTATTGGGGGGGGGGGGGGTAACTTCCTATAGTTCGATGTGCAAGGATATGCCAAAATTTCAGGTAGTTTTCATGTGGATTTTAGCGTGATTTATATAAATTTAGGTGTGTGCTTAAAGCGAACTGTATATGAAGTCACATTTAGAAAAAAAAATAATGTATATATTTTGGTATCAAGAAAGGAAAATGGGTAAAAAGTATATATAGCGTGATTTATATAAATTTAGGTGTGTGCTTAAAGCGAACTGTATATGAAGTCACATTTAGAAAAAAAATAATGTATATATTTTGGTATCAAGAAAGGAAAATGGGTAAAAAGTATATATTTGAAATATTTGTAAAGACCTTAAAATCATTCCTGTACTGTTTAGTTAAATTTGCTTGTGGTTTCAGTGCAGATGATGGAAATGCTTTTCTCTTTTCGGTTAAATGTAAAACTATGTTCCATTGTTACACAGGTAAGAATGAAAAAAATTCCTAGTTTTTGTGAAGGACATCTAAAAAACATTCGTGTCATGTTTGGTTGAATATACATAATTAGTTTTAAAGGAGATGATAAAAATATGCTTTTCATAAAGGGCCAATATTAAACTATGTTCCATGCTTGCGACTATGTTTCGTGCTTGCGATTATGTTCAATGCTGGTGATACGTTCGATTCTGGTGGCCATGATTTTTGTCGGATCCGTACAAAATTATTGATCTTTGTTCATTTTTGTATATTTGTTTGTCTTCATTTTCTTTTCTGTGCCGTGCTCATGTTCGTCTTTGTTTTTTCCCGACGTTGCCATTGTCCGTGGATTGTTGGTTTTAGACTAACGGTTCGCGGGTTCTCACTTATTTTGTTCAAAACTATAGTAACTGTTATAGCTGAATATGCTGATTTGATTTTACTATAAGGTCTAATGTTAAACTCTATTTCCTGTTGGTGGCCACAAAGGAGCCTACCAAAATGAGCAGTCCTTGAACAAGATACTCAATGGCAATTCCAATACAATCTTGTTAAATTTGCCTCAAATGTTTAAGAGCATATGATAAAAATAATAGTATTCCGACAAGATTCAGTGAAGAAGGGAAGCTTTTTCGAAATGTCGGAATTTGATTTTTCAAGCTCGGGATTTTGGGAAATAAATTCACCGGGAATCGGGATTTCATCAGTATTGTTCGGGATTTCGGAATTTAGAAATATTAAAGTCGGAATTCCGGATGAGAACCCCTTCGGCACTCCCTCTTCAATGTTAAGCTGTGTTAAATGCTTGCGGCCATGTTTTTGTCGGATCAGAACAAAGTGAGCTATCTTTTTCAAGGACCTTCCATGCATTCTTCCAGTACAGTAAAGTTGAACTTGCTTCAGTGGTTTCAGAGAAGATGATTTATATTTCTATAGTAGGGTCTAATTTTATGTGTTCTGTGCTATCAGCCATGCATTTTGTCGGATCCATCCGAAATGAACTGTTTTGTAATGGACATTCCAATTCAGTTGCTTCAATAGTTTCAGAGAAAATGACCATTTAACAACAGCTCCATTGTTAAATTATGATTGTTTTTGTTGGGTCGGAATGAAATAATCAATTTTTGTGACGGACCTCTAAACCATCATCCCTGTTGAGTTTGGTTGGGTTTGCTTCAGTGGTTTCAGAGAAGATGATCAAAATATGATTTTTCAATAAGGTCCGTTCCGTGTTGGCAACCATATCTTTAGTTGGATGGACAGACATGATCAATCTTTCATACTCTTCAACAGTTTGAGCGCTTATCATAACTATAGGCTCAGAAGCTGAGCCCGAATCGCCCACCTGACAAAATGCTTACTGCAGGTGGTGGAAGTGATGTTTATCACACACGATCCTATGGTAAAATATGCTCTGTGCTGGTGGCCTTCTTTTTTTATCAGATCAAAATAAAATAAGAATCTTAGTTTGGATGAATTTGCTTCAATAGTTTCAGCAAATATGATGAAAAAGATGTTTTACTGTAAGGAGCAATTCTAAACGAAGTTCCGTGCTTGGAGCCATTTTTTGAAGGACCCGAACAAAAGAAACAATCTTTGAAAAGGACCTTCCATACATATATATTTCCTGTAAAGTTGGGTTGAATTTGCTTCAGATGAAAATGTGATTTTCCCTTAGGGCCAATGTTAAACTATGTTCAGTGCTGGCGGTCATGTTTTTTTTGTCGAATCAGGATGAAATGAGCATTCTTTGTTAAGTACATTCCATCATTCCAGTACAGTTTAGTTCAATTTGCTTCAATAGTTTTAGAGGAAAAGATGCAAATGTGAATTCCCCACAGTGCCAATGTTAAACTATGTCCCTTGCTGGCGGCCGTGTTTTTGGCCAGTCGGAATAAAATGATCTTTCGTTGTAAAGGATCTTCCATAAATCATTTTGGTTATTTGTTCTCTATCAGCTTTCACAAGTTTTTACGATTAATGTTTTGGTTTGATCAGAACTGATGAGACGTAAGTTGTCGAAATGCAGGAAATAAATTAACAGTAACTTCGGCCTTTTGTTATTCAGTACAATTTAGTTATATTTGCTCCAATAGTTTCAAAGCAGATTTTGAAAATGATGCTTTTCCCCTAGGGTCCAATGTTAAAACTAAGATCCACCTTGGCAGCCATGTTTTATCTAATCGGAACGAAATGTGCAATATTTCTGAAGGACCTACCAAGTCCAGCTATCCCGAGTTCCTATCGTTATTTATGTTTGTCTCTAGTCTGCTATGTGTTTTTTTCTAGTGCAGTTCCCTCATAGGTTGTGGTTTGTGATTAAAATTTTCCTTATCTTGACTTTTGATGGTCATCTATGACCTTTCAATA
Organism: Modiolus philippinarum; assembly: GCA_002080025.1. Lineage (NCBI taxonomy): Eukaryota > Metazoa > Mollusca > Bivalvia > Mytilida > Modiolidae > Modiolus > Modiolus philippinarum. The sequence continues at coordinate 8,226 of MJUU01009914.1, forward strand.
GCTATTGCTATTGAGTTGCTATCGGACACTACCGCAATGGAAGGGGAGGTTTGGCATGCCATAAAACCGGTTTAACCCCCATTTCTTTTGAAATGCCTGTACCAAGTAAGGACCATTGCGGTCGACAATTTTTCCGATAGTTTCCATCTGCCTGTGGCCTCAGTTTCACGGACTAGTGAATACGTGAAGTTTCTGAGTATCTTTTAGTCGTAAGCCCGTAGGTTGTTCTTGAGCAGCACATATTACTTCTATCAGTTACCTCAATTTCATTGTTTAACGAGCGTGATCTATTAACGGTTAGTGTGTAGGTTGGTCTTGTGTAGTTCTTTACAGCCTGTTATTTGGCTTTTGTCCTTGACCTTATGTTGGTCTTAGTATTTATGTTATAGGCTCACAATCTAGTAAGCATGTTTAGTTTTTTTCTGATTTGGTCGGCTTGATTTTTCCCATCAACTGTAGCGGCCAAGTAAGGATAGGCAAGGCATCTGTTAGGGCCTACTTAGATCATTAAAATGTTCTTTGATAGATATCAGTCCCTTGTGAAAAAATTGAACAGTGATTCAAGTACTTAGTATTTAGTACTAGGATGAACATTTCATTTCATTGTTTACGACCTTTTAATAGCAATTACTACTGAGTTATTACCGGACACTATCCCAATTAAGACAAAGATAAGTGAATATTTTCAGCGTTGTTCGACAATAAGCAATGAATTCCGCTCTAACCGGCGCTAGGGACCATCTCAAAATTAGTAAGAGAGATAAGCTAAGCTCATTGTTGAAGGCCTCATTGTGACTTTAAGATGAAAAACAAGATGTGTTTGTGAAACACTATGCCCCCATTAGCAACCATGTCTACAATACAAACTTGCTAAAATTGCAATCACTAGAAATTAAGGTTAAGTAGACATTTGTACTAAGCTCCATTAGATCTATTCACATATAGAATATCAAGCCTCTTGCAATCGAAATTAACTAGCTAAAAAGCAAAATTTAGATTTTGACCTTTTGACTTCTGTGACCTTGACCTTAATGTAATTTGCATGATGATGTTCAGCTGTATATGATCAATATACAGGCCAAATATGAAGGTCCTTTCACATCTGGTTGAAAAGATATAGGCAATATTACAGTTTTCAAATTTTCACTCAGTGACCTTGATATTCAAACTGGCCTAAATTGTTTTGGAGGATTTATACTAAGCTCTGTTAGATCTATTCACATATAGAATATGAAGCTTCTAGCAATTAATGAACTACAGCAAAATCTAGATTTTGACCTCTGTGACCTTGACCTTGTGACCTAAACCTGACCTAAGTGAAATCTGAATAAAACTGTTCAGCTTCATATAACCAATATAAAGGCCAAATGTTAAGGTCCTATCACATCTGGTTGAAAACATTTAGGCAATGTTAGAAGTTTTCGAATTTGAACTCGGTGACCTTGACCTTTGATCTGGCAAATATTTTTTGAAGGATTTTACTGAGATTCATCAAATCTATTCACATATGGAATATATCAAGCCTCTAGCAATTGTAACTAGAGCTGTCGCCGAATGGCAGCCAGTTATACCCCCGGCTAATTGAACTCTGAATCAATATGGCATGAGTAAATTTAAGTGTGTGTGGACACAATACAGTTGTTGACACAGTACAAATGTGGACACAGTACAAGTATGGACACAATGATATACTTTCCCCTTTTTTCAGGAAATATACAAAGATGAATTATCTCCCCTTCAAAATTTCGGGCAGCAACCAACGAACTTCATGCACTTCTTCAGGTTTCAAAGTTTCTTCAGGTGGTGTACTACAACTGTGTAACATTTCATTAAAATCCAAGCAGCCGTTTAGGAGAACATGAGCTGACAAGGTTCGTCCCCTCCCCCTTTTCCAGAAAATTTTCAAAGACGAATTATCTCCCCTTCAAAATTTCGGACAGAAACCATATTATTCGTGCACATCCTCAGGTGAAGTACTTCAACTGTGTAAATTTTCATAAAAATCCAAAAAGCCTTTTAGGAGATCATATGCTGACAAGGTTCGTCCCCTCCCCCTTTTCCAGAAAATATTCAAAGACGAATTATCTCCCTTCAAAATTTTGGGCAGCAACCACATTACTTCATGCACATCTTCAGATGGTGTACTACAACTGTGTAACATTTTATCAAAATCCAAGCAGTCGTTTAGGAGACCTTGTGCTGACAAGGTTCGTCCCATCCCCCTTTTCCAGAAAATATTCAAAGACTATTATCTCCCCTTCAAAATTTCGGGCAGCAACCATATTACTTCACGCACATCTTCAGGTAGTGTACTACAACTGTATAATATTTCATCAAAATCCAAGCGACCATTTAGGAGAACAAGTGCTGACAAGGTTCGTCCCCTCCCCCTTTTCCAGAAAATATTCAGACAAATTATCTCCCCTTTCAAAATTTCGGGCAGCAACCATATTACTTCATGCGCTTCTTCAGGTGGAGTACTACAACTGTGTAATATTTCATCAAAATCCAAGAAGCCGTTTAGGAGTACATGTGCTGACAAGGTACATAGATGGACGGACAGACGGGCAGACAGGGCGATTCCTATATTACCCCCCTCCATACTTTGTTTGCGGGGGTATAATTAACGAGCTATAGCAAAATCTATATTTTGACCCTTTGACCTCTGTGACCTTGACCTTTGACCTGACCTTAGTAAAATTTGCATAATGCAGTTCAGCTTCATAATCTAACGTCCCTATACGAAGACTTTGTATGCCTATGTCTAGCTTTCGTAGTGGGCGAAAAAGAAACTGTAGATTTTATAAAATAACAAGGAAATCGCATCCACACATTATGGAAATGGTAAATCATTATAGATGTAAATAAATCATAAATAAAGGCTCTTTCCTTTCCTGAATCCTGCTTACTATCTTTTGTCCCTCTGTCTTTGGTATTAAATGTAACAGAAAACGAATACAGATCATACAAACTGAAGAGCCCATGGCCACCTCTGCCGGACGATCTTCTACAAGGTTAATTCATCTAAGAGGATGTGTTTTGTTAGAAGTTGTTCTAAGGTTCATAACGGATTATCTAAGACCTTTTAAAAGAACTCAAACTGAAGATTTTCCAATGTTGAGGCGATACTCTGGCCTTCGAAAACAGCATTATAAATGACCATTTAAGTTTTAAACCCGTGCAAATACTTTCTGAACAAATTCGACAACATATAAAGGCTAAGACTCGTAGGTATTAACTTTATACATCTTTCATTTCATATTCTGTCAATATTAGGGATGCATGTATACGTGCATATCACACGTTTATGCATGTCAAAAATGAGTAGTCATGGGTTCTGTTATCCGTGTTTGTAGTGAAGGAGAAATTGTTTTCCTTCAATTAATTATGACATCTTTAGGAATCTGCATCGCAGCGTGAGGCTGTACTCTTTATTGAAGGTTGTGTGGTCTTTCTTCTATACTTTTTTGGCAAACAGATGAAAGTTTGTGAAATATCTCAGATCTTGTTAACTGCATATATAATATTTGGCCAGTATGTGTACTAAAGAACTGGGTGCAACTTCATATACATAATGTATTTAAAAACAACGGCAGTAGAATACCGAAGGAACAAAGGAGTAAAATTTTCAAAAATCGAAGTCCAAAGACATGGCCAAAACGAGAACAGAGAAAACAATGACGTTAGATACAGAAAACAATGACGTTAGACAGATACAAGGCACAGAAATAGAAATTACAACATTCAAAACAAAGGCACTCACAGTGTGAACTCCAGTGAAACTGAGAGTGACATCGGGTGCTTCGGAAGGGTAAGCATGTCCTGCTCTGTTAACAGCACCCGTCACACTGTGAGTGATTCAATCCGGGAAAATGTCAAAGTCGCTATTCAAATCGGTAGTCAAAGTCGGTAGTCAAATGTATAATCATTTAGTGTATCCAGACCAGTCATGTAGATTCGTTTGATATTTCGTTGTTACGAGAACCAGTCGAGTGCAGCTGCTCTCTCATTTAAAAACTACTGTCAGCCAATGGTTTCAAGGTACTTGAAATTTTTTCACCCAATTCATAACAAGAAAACTATGCTTAATCTATTTAAGTTTTTCGAAAAAACATTACTTAAGATCTAGACAATTAATAACGCTAACTGACACTATCAGATTAAAGATGTGAACTGCCCCTCTACTCCTTCTATTCTCTATTTTAAGAATTTGAGTTCTTTCTACATTTCTGTCGTTATTCCTGTGGTCACAACCTTTCTATCTACCAGTTTAAATTTTTACAGAAGGTAAAATTTTACACTGAAATTCAGAAATGTAGAAAAAATCTACGTTTTTTTGTAACAATCTGAAAGAATACAATGTTGATTTATTGATAAAGTCCTTTTCGTAACAATCCAAGCGTCTATGAATGGATAAAACTCCCATCTTTAGAAAGACATTTAGCGTCTCCAACGAACTCAGAAAATATTTTTCCCCAAGCAATTTGTCATTAAAACAGATAAACAGATATTCCTATCCCGAGTTCCAATCGTTGTTTATGTTTGTCTTTTGCCTTTTTATTGTATTTCTTGTGCAGTTCCATAGTAGATTGTGGCATGTGATTGTATTTTTTGGCCATTGTAAATGCTTCCTGTTATCTTTGCTATAATAATTAAAAAGATGTAGTCTGAAGGTTTTCCTTGATCACGACGAGTTGTAATATTCTAGATGAACTAATAGTACCTGTGCAGGATTGTTAACGACTACATTAAACTTCTTATTTCAAGAGGGAGTATTGTTTGGAAGTCGAGGGCTATTGCCTGTAACGAACAGTAAATTCATGAAATCACAATTTATTTGTACCAAAACGATTTCGTCAGCATATAACTAAGCAAAGTGCAGTCTCAACAAACCTTCTTCCCCACTATATGGAAATGATCTTTGTTGCTTTTGCCTTAGTAACTGTAAGACACCACTGGAATGTAAGTATTTTGCATCTATATTCGATGATACCCTTAGTGCACAGCAGCAGGCAAATGTCGCATTTAAACATAGCTAATTTTTGTGATGTTGAGGGCAAAACTAAAAACTAAAAAAGAATTGGAAAACATATCTGTATCATTATCCGATTCTTTGTTGATCTGGATACCCTAGTGCTATGATCCAACTGTCCAGACAGAAATACCACAAAGGGATAAATGGTACAAATAACCAACAAATAAAATCCGTTACTGTTAACGTCGAGGAATGCCGTTGATCAAAGTAATACAAAATCTGTGTGGAAAATAAAAGGGTCCTTTCGAATGTTGATTTTATCTGGACTGAAGAGACACAAAATAATGAAATTGTTATCTGTGGGAACCACTTCTAAAGTTTAGATGTTTTTGTGGCTATGTCTGATTTGTTCTGTACATAGAGAGAATTTAACGTGTCCTATTCCTAAACTGAACCAAAATATTATTGGTTGCGCACATAACACCTTTCAGTCAATCAATCGTTTAATACCAAAAGTACTGGCGGTTTAACTAAGGATGTTATAACTATGGACAGTAGTTTCAAGTGCATTTTATTAGTTATCTCATTTGCATACCTTGTACACATGTATTATTCGTTTGCATATTTTCTGTATTATCTTTTGAACTGTATTTCGTAAATTTAAATAAAGTGTTATTAATTGTTATCAGTATATAGAAATATTTTAACTTCCCTGTATTCGAAAACTTCTATTTCGAACAAAGATTTTAATAAACATCGGCAAACGAGTACCGAAGCAGCAACGAGAAAAGCGTTGATAAGGAAATAATAGTAAAATAATAATAAAGGGGTTATAAGGAAATAATGAAAAACAAGATATCAAATCCACCCACTTCTTTTCAAAGAGTTCAACTTTCTCTTCTTCTGTTAAAAATAGTAGTTTATTTTAAAGGTGTATTTACTTTGTGTACCTGAAGAAATATATGTAACAACTGGCGTCAAAGTCGTTCCGAGACTCTGGGGACAAAGCAACGTGTTCAATTTATGTACTGATAAGTGGATGGTAAAATATTTTGTAAGTAATATCAGGCATTACTGGGCTATAGCATGTCTTCATGTTAATCTTCATTATCTATTGACTGCATAGCTTTTAAAGGAAAAAGAGATAAACAATGCATCCATCAATTCCTTCTTCGTCCGTTCATTATATTTCTTGACCGATAACAAATGTAGTCAAGAAAAAAGTTTGAATGTCAATAAATGATTAACAGGGTAAATAAAAGAACACGGCTACGCATATTGCTAGTGGAACGTCTCTTTTCGCTTGTTTGTCTGCTTTCAACCTTACAGGTGTTGTTGCAAAGTAGTTGGTTGATAAATATTGATATTTCCGTTCATCTGTACGTATAATTTTGTACACTTTATATTAAACGATGATTGTATGTGCTGTTAGAAACATATTGCCTAGATTCGACTTCATAAGGATGTGGATAGACTTTTTAGGCTGTAAAGGCATGGTATTTTCTGGATTCATTTTTATATCGTTATGGGATATTTAACTGTGATACACGCTGTACTTTCTCTTAATGAAATGCTTCTCTATGCAACTGCCGCATTTTAAACATCAAATTGAAAATTTTTTGATTTTTTGGAATAAATAGAAGTTCTGTACTTTTTTATTCTTATGTTGCTGAAATGGAATAAACACAACGCCTAACATTTGAAATTTATCGCACATATTTATGACATATATGTAGTAAACATTACATGTTTCTTTTGAACTGGGACAATATATTAGTCCCAGTTTTTGAAGAAATCTAATGTTTTAAAGGAAAAATCAATGTTGTTTTCCAACGGTAAATTTCTTCTCAGAACAATCGAACCAATTTACGCCTGCAAGCACATCAGCTTTGAATTCAATCTTTCATTCTAAATAATTCATGATCTTCATTCGATATTTAAACTGTTTTAGAGACCTAAGAACTCATTCAATACAATATATTTCAAGGTATTTAAAACAGTTCTTTCTGTGAATTATAATTTCTTTGTTTTATAATTTTATAATTAATTGAAAAAAACTTTTCAATTAATAGTAAAAAGAAGATTCACTGAATTTTTATCCAATTTTTCCTCCTTTGAAGACAAAAACTGGACTTAAAATGTTGTCTCACCCAATGTACACATCCGAAAAAAGCAGTAGAGAGAAGCACAACAGAACTGCAACTTGGCAGTTGTTCCGCCTCAAGTTTTCATGATACAGAATCTGATAAAGATGCAATTCGTATAAAGTCATATTTGAATTGCATAAAATATCTGTGACGAGGTGGGAAGCCTTCAAATGATCATTCCTATAGCAGTTCCTGCAGTTAAATCTTAATTTGACAACATCACAATTTGACTTCCAGTCTGCATAGAAAACATTTTCTTTTGTTCATCAAAATATGCATTTGTCACAATTTTGTCATATGCATTCAAAAAGCCCAGGAGGTTTTGAGTCCATGTTCTTTCGACTGTAATACTGGACTTGAGTTCTTTATGTGGAGTTGTGGAGTAATGATTTCTGAGATGTTTGATGACGCAAAATCGAAAACAGAGTGTTATCTTTTTTTTTTTTTTTTTTGGAGAGGTATACTTTTGCCTTGCACGTCCCTTGTTCACACTCTGATCATTAACTACTTATGCCTATGATAAATTGATACACATGTATATGTAAATGTACATGTATATTTAATTTCGCTCATAATAGTTTGGTTTTATGCATTTTAAGGATTTTTTGAAATTATGGAATTTCCTATCTTTGGGTTCCAGGGCTGCTGATGAGGAATTAATTTCCGAAATGGCCATACAGCTCTTAAATATTATTGCAGTTGGAATGAACATATGTGTTTTGGTCTCATGTTCATTTACTCCATATCCTTTCGTAAAATATCCATCATAATCATATCGAATATTATCCCTAACGGTTACCCATTTGTTCATAAAGACTGCGAATTTATGGCAAGTCAAAATGACAAAAACAGATAATTTATTAATATTAACAAGTAACAATAAATATTAATAATGAATTGTAAAAATTGAGAAATTCATTAATAAATATTTATATATTAATTGTTAGTATTTATAATCAAATTGTTTATATAATCTGTTAATAAATATTTTTAGAAATGGAAAAGAAGTTATACATATATATAAATGAATAATTATTAAAATAAATGAATTTTTAACATTAATAAAATATTTATAAATAATTGATATGCAACTTGTGAATAGTAAATATTTATAAATGAATTATTAATATTAAGAAATAATCAAGGGCAACTTCAATAAAAGTCTCTTAAGATCAATCTTAGACAAAATATATCTCAGGATGGTCCTAAATGGTGAATAAAAGGATATGGAGTAAATGCACATGAGACAAAGTCTCTACAAATACATGGCAAAAAACAAGCAAAGGAACAACGCTTTTATTGTTGTTCTTCATCTTGAAGTCACCATGAGGCCTTCAACAATGAGCTAAGTCCAATTTTCATTCTAAGTCATGACTTAGGTGTCAAAAAACATAAACAGCATAAAGTTGTGTCAATACATACCATCATAAGATTCATCTCATCTTAGGACATGTTTATAAAACAGGCCCAAAAATTACAAAGATTAATAATAAATCAATTGGAAATATTTATAAATGATTTAATCATATTTATACATGAACTGTTAATATCTACAATTGACTGATATGATTTATAATTGACTTAATAGTATTTAAAATTCAATTGTTAATATTTGACTTAATAGTATTTAAAATTCAATTCTTAATATCTACAATTGATTTATAAATATCCATTACTGTAATGAATTGTAAAATATTTTCAAATAAATTTTAAATATCTATAAATGAATAGCAAATATTTATAAATAAATTGTAAATATTAATAAATCAATATTTGATATTTACAATTGAATAATAAATATTAATAAATGCAAATTCCAAATTCAATTTTTTATGTTGCCAAAATAGCTGGTTTATCAATTCTAACAATTAATTAAAAATATTCATAATTAATTGAAAATCTGAACAAATCATTTATGAATACTTATAATTCAATTGTTAATAATTATAATTCACTGTAATTATCTATAACTCAATTATAATTATTCATAAATTATTTTAATATTATATATCAATTGTAAATCTATGTTATTGATTATTAACGTTGATAAATGAATTGTTAATATTTATAAACTTTTAATATTTATAATTAACTTAATGATATTTATAATTCAATTGTTAATATTTATAATATTTATATTGGAAATATTTATAAATGATTTAACAGTATTTATATATGAACTGTTAATATCTACAATTGACTGATATGATTTATAATTGACTTAATAGTATTTAAAATTCAATTGTTAATATCTATAATTGATTTATAAATATCCATAAATGAATTGTAAAATATTTTCAAATAAATTTTAAATATCTATAAATGAACAGCAAATATTTATAAATGAATTGTAAATATTAATAAATCAATATTTGATATTTACAATTGAATTATAAATATTAATTAATGATACTGGCATCTTAAATGCTGAAAACTTCAATTACAACCGTGATTGGTGATTATTAATCAGTGCATTTAACATACTAATCATGGTAATTGGCCATCTCAAGAGATCAATGCGTGTTTGGGAATACCAAGCATTCAAGTATCAGTTTTACTAATTGAGCAATACTTGGATACTTGTTAACATATGTACTGTAAACCAAACTTTGCTCGAGGTTTCTTGGCTTTTATCATTGAAATTATTAAGCCTGAAACTTTCTGGACTAACAGCAACTTTCACATTCATCTTTATCTGCTTCACTTAAGCATATACCAATTTGTCATGTCTCTCTCTTCAGTTAATATCTTTATTCGTGTGGTCAGATTAAATATTCTAATACCTAATGTAGGTGCTATTACAGTATACAATACGGTGGAGAACCCCCGCAACAATGACATCACTGGAACAAAGGTTATTAATAATTTCATCAATATTATAGTGCTATTGCATGAATATTGAGGAATATTGTCCTTATTAAGATTTTAAATTGCACCAGCTTGCCAGTGTTATATATATTCTATGAGTGATAATATTCTGCAATATTCATGCAATAACCCTTTTACTGCATAGCAATGCTTAAATTTCAATAAAGGGATTTTTGTCGTCTATGATTTCATGAAATTGAAGTCATAGACCAGTACACATTTTAACAACAGACAATAAAGGGCTACGGCGAGCGCAGCATGATACGACCGCAGCATGTCGACCACTGAAATTTGAACAAGTGTAATTAAAAAGTGAATGTGGACACAGTTAAGAGCTTGACACAGTAACTTGATGGACACACTAAGTAGGTAGACATAGTAATTGTTGGACACAAACTAGAACGAAAAAATCCGTCGAAATCAAATTAAAAAGAAAGATTTTACATATTTTGAAAATTGCAATTTCGGCCCTTTTGACCCCTTATAGATCGGAAACCATAAAAGATACAAAAAATCTGTTGGAAAAATACTGAAAGCTTACAAAAAGAAGAATCTTTAGAAAAAAAAATTCTATCAAAATCCAATGAAAAATAAAAATTTAGGTAATATGCATATTTGCAATTTTGGCCCCGTTTGGCCCCTTATATCTCAAAAACAAAACAAATTATCAAAAATCTAATAAAAGCGCACATGTTAATTTTTCATAAGGAATCCACTGAAAAAATCTGCATCAAAATCCGACAAGAAATAAAAAAATAAAATTTTTGAGATTCCCCCTTTTGGGCCCCATTTATCTCATGAACGGTACATGCGACATGAAATCCGTTGACATACTACTGATTGGAAATTTTCTCAGGAGCACACTGAAAGAAACCCCATCAAAATCTGATAAATAATAAAAATCTACAGCCAAATACAAGAAAACACCCAATTTTCCCCTTTTTGGCCCCTTTTTAAAAACAGGAGGGGCCACGATGACCAAAACCACTCCAAGCCTTCCTTTTGTGCCAAGGAACACTGTGTTAAAATTTCATAAGGATTGATCAACTTGAACTTAAGTTATTGACAAAAAACAAAAGTGTCTACAGACAAAAACGCCGACGACAACAACGACGACGACAGAACCATACCAATATACGACCTCAAATTTTTTGCGTTCGTCTAAAAATATCAAGGTCAAAGGGGAAAAAAATATAAAAATGTCAACTTCATCTTTATTTTGCACATGTATGTTAAATTGTCTTTCTCTTGATGAATGATGAATAAGATTTAAAAAGTTTTGAACATTCTAAACAAAATGTTTTATGAACATTCCAACTCTTTAGATTGATTGAAACAACGGCAGTACTGATTTTTCATGCCAATTCAAGCTTAATATTGGCATGAAATTTCAATACTTATAAAGTTATAGAGACAAGATTTAACAAAGCAAACAACACACAGAGATTCCTAAAACCAAAGTAAACTGTCATTAAAGAAAGATAACCATAGCAGAAATTGGATAGTTAAAAAGCAAAATTATGCTATGTTCATACCTTTTAATATCATTTACTTTTTACACAATGTTCTTCAAATCATTGGACTTATGTAAAAAGAAAATATCAAAATAAACAGAAAATTGTCCAAATTATTTTCTTTTAGTTTTTGTCATATATTTAGATACTTAAAGTGGAAAATAATTTTTCTGATTTTCTGTTTCATATTTTCTTTTACACTGTCCATGACTTGAAAAAATTCTGTAGTCACGACAATATGCAATAAATAATATTATTCATTGAACTACATTAATAAGAAACTTTATACTCCTTCCAATTCCACTGGAAGTACTTTACATTGCAAAACAGTTGATTTACAGATTCTTTCAGACAAATCAAAAAGTCCAGAAGCGTTGCAGGACATTCGGGTCAGGCAAATAAGGAAAAGTTGCCAAAATTTACATAAACTTACAGGACCTACAGTTTCATCACATATGGGAAATCTCAATTTTTTGCCTGACATTCAGTCCTGTTGGCTGATAAGTTTTGCCAGACTGACTCAGGTTTTGCCTGATTTGTCCTTCAGTCAGGCAGTTTTCAATATGTCTGTTGTTTGTGGTCATCCTACCCTGTATGAAAGTAGTTTTGCTTTTTTGATTTGGAGGTCCGAGTCTTTGGAAAATAGTTAAGCATTACTGTTTTTAAAATATATACAGTAGAACTTAACATTGATAAAAATTATTTGAACACTTCTGAAAATGAGGACCCGTAGAATTTCCTTTTATATATTTTTACTGACTGAGCACACAATTTCATTACTATTTTAGAACATCTTTTTAACAAAATAAAAATGTACCAAAGGCTTGCAGAGGAAGTTAATTTCAAACCCAACAACTTCTACATGATTGTTTACCTGCAGTTAATTCAGTTTTGAAAGCATTAGCTCAAAGTTATCCCAAACAAAAAGAATGAGTGCAAGCTTTTGTAAGGATCAGGTGTTGGTGAACTTTACATGAACTTATGTCTAAGCACTGGAAACTGAGCTTTACATTCTTAAATTCAGTCAAATGATATGTCATTGTTTCATTAATATTTACGTTCAAACATCACTTTTTTCGAGGCAAGACGGAGGATAACAGGAAATATCTAAAATGCCTTGATATTGAATATAAAACCTTATCCAATAAAGGGAACAGGAGTTCATAGCAGTACCCACATCTCAATATAGGGAACAGGAGTTCATAGCAGTACCCACATCTCAATATAGGGAACAGGAGTTCATAGCAGTACCCACATCTCAATATAGCAGATCAAATAAAGTTGAAAAATTCTATATATTTTTTATATGCTGTCATGAAATGCACATGCACCTCATGGTGACTTCAAGATGAAGAACAACAATAAAAGCGTTGTTCCTTTGCTTGTTTTTTACCATGTATTTGTAGAGACTTTGTCTCATGTGCATTTACTCCATATGCTTTTATTCACATAATGTTATTCATTAGAATGATAGAATCTCTTATACTAAAATCTGAAAATATATAGCCTTCAAGTCTATATTGTCTTCTTGTGCTTTTTATGGCATTTTTATTAATGCTTGTTTCTTTCTTCAATAATGAATTACCCTATTACACAATTACTAACAATAGAATAGCCAATCATTTTGAGGTACTCAATACATTTACTCCATATCCTTTTATTTCACACAACTAAATATAACTGACCTCATATGTTTCTTCATACTTATAAAGAGCCTTATTACTTTAAATCTGTAAAGAAGGGATTTCGAAATCGCCTCATGAATTTTTTGATGTAAAAGAAAGCAGCTAGGGTTGCATGGGCACCTATTATAATGATACATAAACAATACATGCTAGTTGATATTTAAAAGAAACATAATGCTCCTGTATAAAACCACAACAATGAAGCTAACTGTAACACATTTTATTTTTTTAAAAAGTATGCCGACAGTTTCCTTTCAGTTAGGTCATAACTAAAGCAACTTTTACACCAGTATCTTTCAACTGTCAGATGAAATGACAATGATAACAACTTTTGAGTATTTCTATTCAATTTAAAAACACATTATCTGTAACATTCAGTTCAAGAATGAAGTAATAGAATTCACATTGAATATTTTGCAGATATGTTACTTTTTGTAAATAAAAATAAACCAACAATATTTTTATCACTGCCAAAAAATAATATAAGATACAAAAAGAATTCATCACCTGCTGAATTTGTTTTAGTGTAATCTTAAATTTGGGTGCTGCAACTTTCTTTTCATAGAGTTTCGTAAATAATGTTAACCTAAATCTTGTAGACATGTAATCATATAAGATAATTTTAACAATAACTTTATCTGTAGGTTTTTGCTGGAGACATAATGATTATTATTCCACCATTTAGGGCGGTCTCGAGTTCAAAGTAAAGTAATTTTGCAACATGATTTCTTCTTTGATTATTTATAAACATCCGGTTTTATAAACTTGTAATTTAAATAAACAGATACTTGACAACCCAAACTTCTAGAATAAGAATTTGAAAATACAGAAATTGCCCTACTTTGCAGTATCCATTTTAACCTAGTGGAATCTTCCAATCAATGTTGGAAAGGTAAGGAAAACTAAATTCTTCCTTTTGATCCAATAACTAAAAAATTACCAAAGTTACTGTGAATTTTGTTTCTGCATATGGCCATTCTGAAAAACTAGAGTGCACTTTATGAAAAAAATGCTTCTATAAACAATACTTTAAAATAAAATGTCTCCTTCCATTAAAAATGATAAAGCCATGCATTGATTTTCATAGAAATGTTGCACAGGACCAATTTTATATCAATATTCCCTGGGATGGTCTTGAAACATTCATAAAAAGGCCTTCTTTAATCATTTTCTTTTACTACAACTATTCATTATAGTATACATTTCCATATTTTTGTGAATTTTTTTACAGTAAGATTGATGCATCGATTCAGAACAGACACACTAGAATATGGTTTCGGAAGTATTCTTAGCAATTTCAAATGGTTGACAGCTTTCTGAAAGAACTAAACCTTGCATCAACTTATTATTTCTTTTGTATATGCCTCTTCAGTGCATCTAAAAACAGTAAAACCTTGATAACTCGAACACCCACTAGATTAATGAAATCAATTTGAGCTAGAGGGGTATTCAAGTAATCAAATTCGCCATATTTTAAACCTTAAGAAGGGACAACAAATAGGGTTGGAGCCATCCATGTTGTTTGAAATATTACAGTTCAAGCCATCAACAAATCATTCTTTTCTACAAAAACCCATCAATAATTCCATTTCTGGAAAACGCCACTTCAAGGTTTGGATTAATTGATAGGATTGTGCATGAAAAAATATGTACAAAATATAACAATAGAGAGCTACACTCAAGTACTCAAAGGAAAATTATTGTAAAAGCACTATTATTTGGGGGGTTCCAATTTTCTTCGGTTTCTTGGTTAAATGAAACCAAGAAATATAACACCCATTGAAACACTACTTTTCACTTTAAACTGCAATGAAAACTCAACCAAACTACGAATTTAGAAACATAGAGCAATAATATTTCCAAAAACCATGAAAATTTGAATCATGCAATAAAAGTACATTCACCATGTGTGATCAAACAAACTATGTGACTTCACATTATCTAGTTTTCCTCAATTTGGTCCAAAATACAAGATTTTTTTTACAATTCTCTAACAGAACAATAAAGCCCATCCATGTTAAGACAAGATATTACATTTTGTGTACAATATTAAAATACATAAAATAGATAAATCTCAAATCCCAATTTTCAATGTTGAAACAAACTAGAAAATGTGTCTGTAAGACAGGGATGCCCCGCCAATAAATTTATTGTAAACAGATAAACCAAGGTCAATCATTGATAAAATTATTTCCCTGTCACTAAATTGTGATGAAATGCAAATTTAAACAAAGTCATTCAACCATAAAATGTTGGTCAAGGACACCAAATTAATTGGGAAATACCCAGATCTCCTTTAAATGAATGTTACAATAAAATATCATGATGTTACAATACATTGAAGTTGAGAAATAGACTTAGATGCAAAACTTAACCAAAGTCACTGAAGCATAAAATGTAGGTCAAAACCACCTAATTGTCAACGATTTGGGTAGAACTCATCAAGGCAATTAATTTGATGATTGATCATTGTCATATAATGTGTAGTTGTTGAGAAACGGACTTTAATACAAAACTTAACCAAAGTCACTGAAGCATAAAATGTAGGTCAAAACCACCAACTTATTGTCAATGATTTGGGTAGTACTCATCAAGGCAATTAACTTGATGAAAGATCATTGTCTTATAATGTGTAGTTGTTGAGAAATGGAATTTAATGCAAAACTTAACCAAAGTCACTGAAGGGTAAAATGTAGATCAAAGCCACCTAATTGTCAATGATTTGGGTAGTAATCATCAAGGAAATTAATTTGATCAAACATTATTGTCCTATAATGTGTAGTTGTTGAGAAATGGACTTTTAACACAAAACTCAACCAGAGTCACTCAAGCATGAAATGTAGGTCCAAGAGTCAAACTACCAAGTGAACTCTGTAATACTATCAAATATCTACCTACTGGCATACTATTATTGTTCTACCTCTTACAGTTTTTGGGAAATGTATCTTAACGCAAAACTTAACTGGTCGTACAGACGTAAGGACATACAAGGGTAACACTATATGTCCCTTCCACATTTGTGGGCGAGGCATAAAAAAAAATATTTAGAGCTCCATTTCAAGTCTTTTCATACAGAGTCACTGGGGTTTGGTCTATGTTGCATATTGTGCACACTGAAATCTAGTTTCCTCTATTTATGTGATACTAAGAAGTTTGATTTTTAAAATCTTGTATGACCCATCCTTTATATACTCTTTCATTAAAATTTTGGTATGAACACTGACCACCGACGAGTTTATTTAGTACACTAAAAGTGATTGTAAAGATTAACATTAACAACTTACAAAACAAAACATAGTTACTGAATTCTCACATAAAAAACACATACTATCATGACTGTTATATTTAATTTAAAATTTACCCTGTTGTCAGGTTTATCTGAATGTTGCAAGATTTTTAGGGGGTTTTATCACCTACATATTATCACCAGATATTTCCTTAAAATTTTCCTTTTTTCCAAAATGGCGAAAAAAAATATAATATAGAATACAATCTGTTAAGCACAGCCTTCCAAAAGTCTGATCTTTTTCTATTTTGATTTTTAGCAATCACAAAAGATCTTTTAAAACTTTCTAGGTCCAAACTATAAATATAAATATGTATAATGTAAATTAGAGCATTTCTTCAGATTCAGAGACATGTGTTTCTGTTTTTATAGAGTTTTGTGATAAATGTAATATATACAATGACCGATAAATGTCGATTTACAATGATTTGTACTTATAGTATCTAGCATTTCAATAATCATTCTGGAGGAGGTGGTGGTTTAGGATATTCCTTTGGTGGTTCTGGTGGCAATGGGGGCTGTGGCATCATTGGGGGAACTGGAGGAGGTGCCATGGGTTGATTTACATACATTGATGAATTCCAGCCCATGGGAGGAGGAATACCCTGAACAACATTTCCCTTTGCATCTTGAGTAGCTTGAGGATACATGTAAGCATTTTGGAATTGCTGGTATTGATAACCAGCATTTCCCTGAACACCAACACCTGTTTGTGATGTCATCACATTTTGTGTTGACATCATATTCTGTGATTGCATCATCATTTGTTGTGCTGATGAAAATGTCTGTGGTACAACATATTGTGATGATGTCATCACTCCTTGTGCTTGTTGCCAGTTACTTATATTTGGCATAATATTTTGCACAGAGGACACTGTTGTTTGAGATTTTTGAACACTTTGTGCAGAAATCTGTACGCCATTATTCTGCTGAGAATTATTTTTCGTCACAGGAGCATTTGATACAGATGATTTTGCAGATGTCACAACTGTTTTTTGAGATGTGACTGCTGTTTTAGTCTTTCCATCTATCATGCTGTATGCATCAAATCTTTGTTTTTTCAGTTTTTTAGTTTCTGTTTTACCTGTTGTAGGTTGTTGTATCTTTGCTAATGCCTGCTGCTGTTGCTGAACTGTATCCTGTAACTGAAAATAGACGAAAGGTCTTTTTAAGTTTTAATTTGACATCAACATTAGATTACATAACAACATTTTGAATACTGTGAAAGTACCATTGTTCGTGGAGTTCCAATTTTCGTGGATTTCGTGGTTGGCTTAAACGACGAAATTAGGATCCCAACGAAATGCATTTTCTACATAGAGTTTTAATGCACAGAATTCGAAACCACGAATTTAAGAACACACAAAATAGTGAAATTTATGAAAACCACGAAAATTGATGTCCACGAATAAAAGTACGACCACAGTAATTTATTTCTTCTGTAAATGGTGGAATACAGCAGGAATTGACCCATGGAAGATTGATAAAAGCCACCTCATATGCCACAGGTAAACTAGAGCATGTCGAAACTGGCGTTGTCGGAAGAGCCCCGCAATTTCGATCCTGAAATTCCATGTAAAAGTAAAATTGAGGTAAGTGGGGATTCACATTCTGTTTGACACAAATGTGTTGATACAGTAATTTGCTGGATACAGTGAATTCTTGAATTTTTACCAAACCATGTCATTTTTCACTTTCAGACTTAATATCAAATCATTCCAAGTTGATACAGGTCTAAAAATCTCATGAAGATAATTTGGTTTATAGTAAAAAGTAAAAGTATTGGCAAACAGGAAGTGGTTGATCGACAAATTTGAAAAACCACTTTTGCAATTCAACTCATCATTTCAAAGCTTCAAACCAAATTTCCAATCATTCCCTCCAGTAGAAGCCAAGAAATATGTGACCGAAATTTAGTTTTTAGTAAAAATTCAAAGTCTCAGCAAACAGGAAGTAGAAGCCAAGAAATCTTTGACGGAAAATTTGGTTTACAGTAAAAATTCAAAGTATCTGTAAACAGGTAGTGGATGTCCGGCAAACTTGAAAATTGCTTACACAATACAACTCATCATTTCCAAGCTTCAGACCAAATTTCAAATTGTTCCCTTCTGTAGAATTCCTACATATAGAAGCCAAGAAATCTGTGACGGAAAAAATTGTTGACGGACAGACGGACAGACAGACGGACAAAGTGAAAACTATAGGGCACCCGCATCTCGATGCAGGGCCCTAATTAACCAGAAACATGAATTTTTGTGACACAACAATTGTATTCATGACTTTATGTCATAAAATACCTGACGTCACATGACAAAGTACACTCTGATGGCAGAAATACCATCCAATCATGGGTTATCATGGGACATTAGTTTTTGTGGATTACATTGATTTTCAATGGAACTTATGACGTGACAATGGACGCTTAATGCCACAAAAACCAATGATCCGAGTATACTGCTTACACAATAAAGGTTGGGAGATGTTTCCATTCGTAGAAATAGGTCCTCACATTTGATCAAAATTTAAGATTGGGAGATTTTTCACTATTCTACATATTTCCCTCTCCTTTCACTATGCTCAACTTGAAGAATATTTGCGAAGATAAATATGTAAAATGACCAAAACGTTGGAATTGCTTCAAACTTCCAAATTTTGCTCCAAATAGAACCACTCATCAACCTTTCTAAGAGAAAAGTGATGAATAAAACAAGAAAAATGGAAGAATGTGTCCATGGGACACGGATGCCCCGCCTCCTTGCAATCGAAACCCATAAATTATTAAAGGCATAACTATATACAATATATATTTATCAAATATTATTAGAAAGGATCTTTCTCCTGTGATAAATAGGCACTGGAACTGGTTTGGTTTTGATATAATGTGTAGTTCCAACAAATAATCTGAGAAACAGTCTTATATGTAATACTAATCTATTTTTAGCAACTGTGACCTTGACCTTGGTGGTATCAACGCTAAAATCTATGGCATTATGTCTATTGTGATAAGTAAGCAAGTGACCAAGCTTGGTTTTGATCAGATGCAAAATACTCAAGTAATCGTTCGGAAACCAAAATTTTATTGAAATTTTAGTCTATTTTTAGCAACTGTGACCTTGACCTTGGGGGTACCAACCTGGAAATCTATAGGGTACCGTCTTGGGTGATAAGCAAGCATGTGACTAAGATTGGTTTTGATCCGATGCAGGATACTCAAGTTATCATCCAGAAACCAAAAAGATTGACGTACGGACGTACGGACGGACGTACGGATCAGGGTAAACCTTAATGCCCCCGACCGCCTAGCGGCGGGGGCATAAAAAACATCAAAACATTGTTGTGCTGAATATTTTTTTAACAATCAGCAGTTTTCATTTATTTGCAAATTTATGAAAATGATATGGAAATGTAGCAACTGATGTTGATGATTTATTTTGATTACTATAGAGCTATTGAAGTTGATCATAGGGAAGGGATGGGCACGCGAGGTGACCCCCAAAATATTGGTTCCCCCTGTAAAAAGTACTACTTTTTGCTTTTTTGGCTGCTTTTCTGTGGCTCAAGATAACTGATCATGATATGTCAAGAAATTTAAAGTATTCTGTGAACATTTTGCATATTGTTTGTTGTTCCCAGTATTTAAGCATAAACATGCTCCGGGTGAAGAGTTTTTTTATTCTGGGACCTCAAAATTGGTATTTTTGTCATGATTTTGGCCTTCAAGACCAAAGTAGACATGATGCATGGGCTTGAGGATCTTTGATAGATATGACATCGTAGCGTGGTTATAAAATGATTGGGAATTTTCAAGGGAAAATGTTGCATTCTTGTTACCGAAAAACAGAGCCCATCCGTCCAAAATATGCGATTTTTTTATCTTTGAAATTACCAGCCTACAATTTTGAGGTTTTGGCAACAAAAAATGGCAAAATTGTTATATTTTAATTTTTGATATTGTAGGAAATAGCAATATTTATGATACCAGTGCAAAAAACTGCATCTCTGTAGGTTTCAGGAACTGTAGGAGGTGATTAACTGACCTAAGTCTGTGTACAGGACCAGTCTGGGCGCAGCAGGACAAGGGTAAACGTGATCTCATGCAAGAGCCTTTTAATCTCAACTACTTTTTAAAGGAAATTTTATGAAAATCAGCACATGATAATGAAGTCAACTTTTATATGCAAGTGAATAATTTTTGCTAACACAAATTCACGAGAAAGAAAATATATGTATCATCAAATTAAACTATTGCAATTAGAGCTGTTGCAGAATGGCAGCCAGGTATACCCCCGCTGATTGATCCCCTGAATCAATATTGCAAGTGTAAATTTAAGTGTGTGTGAACCCAATACAGTTGTGGACACAGTACAAATGTGGACACAATACAAGTATGGACAAAATGATATACCTCCCCCTTTTTTTCTGAAAATATTAAAGACGAATTATCGCCCCTTCAAAATTTTGGACAGCAACCTTATTGTTTCATGCACATCTTCAGCTGGTGTACTAAAACTGTGCAACATTTCATAAAAATCCAAGCAGTGGTTAAGGAGAACGTGTGCTGACAAGGATCACCCCTCCCCCTTCACAGAGGAAATATTCAAAGACAAATTATCTCCCCTTCAAAATTTCAGACAGTAACCATATAACTTCATGCACATCTTCAGGTGTTGTACTACAACTGTGTAACATTTCATCAAAATCCAAGCAGCCGCTTAAGAGAACATGCGCTGACAAGTTCGTCAAACCTCCTTCTTCAAGAAAATATTCAAAGATGAATTATCTCCCCTTAAAAATTTTGCGCACTAACAATATAACTTCATGCACATCTTCAGGTGGTGTACTACAACTGTGTTACATTTCATCAAAATCAAAGCAGCCGTTGAGAAGAACATGCCCTGACAAGATCTCCCTCCCCCCTTTTTCCAGAAAATATTCAAAGACAAATTATCTCCCTTTCAAAATTTAGGGCAGCAACCATATTACTTAATGCACATCTTCAGATGGTGTACTACAACTGTGTAACATTTCATCAAAATCCTAGCAGCCGTTTAGGAGAACATGCGCTGACAAGGTATATGGATGGATGGACAGACAGACAGACAGACAGACGGACAGACGGACGGATGGATGGACAGACGGACGGACGGACAGGGTGATTCCTATATACCCCTCCAAACTTTGTTTGTTGGGGGTATATAAATGTTATTTACTTAAATAGAAAATGAACTATCACAGAAAGAACTTCTGAATAAGTCATGAAAATAAGTGGGTTTACATTACATTTCTAATTCATATATATAACATAACAAAATTTTAAAGTTTTTTTTTCAGTAAACAAAACAAAAACTAAGCTTGTGAGGATGGGCAAGAATAACATTGTTTTCTATTTTATAATGTTAGAACCATACTTAAGAACTTTATTTTGTGCTCATTTCTTATCAATGATACTCTGCCATTCTTATTCAATCAAACAATAATGAAGCAAAACTAAACTTTCTTCTCAGATTTAAACAGATGAAATCCCAGAATTTCACTATTCCACACCCAGTATCTTGATCCAAATTCTATAGATAAATGCTTCTCTGTGACAACTGTATCATGCTTTTAATTTTATTCCAATTCCTGTGAAGAATGCTACTAAATAGGACTTGGATCAAAACCTAAATGACAAAATCATGATCCTATCCCTATGAAGAGGCATTTCTCTACGGAATTTGGATCAGGATACCCGATGTGTATTTTATCAGCCAAGGATACCCCAGAACTTAACATTGTTTCCAATACATTAGAATTAACTACAGAACTTAACATTGTCTCCAATACATTAGAATTAGCCAACAGAATTAAATTTTGTATTAGTATATGTGTTAGTAAGCAGCAACTTTCTTTAATTCAACTTGGATCTCCAGAAAGGTATATATAATTTAAGACTTTTTGAAATTTCTTGAAAAAAAAAATGTGCTACCTAAATCGTGTAAGAAATTAGAGGCCGAGTTGATTTATCCCCTATTGTTCACATGACAAAATACATAAGGAGTAGAAACAAGATGTGTTTGTGAAACACTACATACCATATAAGTGATTATTTTCGCAGGGACTTAATTTTCGCTTCATTTGCAACCATACTGAAGGCGCGAAAATTGCATACCACAAAATATAATTCAAATGAAACGTTATACAGTAAATGATGAGCAATAGTGAAAATTTGAGTCCCTCAAAAATAGAGTCCAGCAATTTTGAAAGAAATCTCGAAATTTGCATCCCGTGAAAAATAACCACTTATACAGTATGCCCCCAGATACCTGTCAATTATATGGGAAAACTGCCAATTTTACCACTTTCTGACCTCTGTGACCTTGACCTTTGATCTGCCCTAATTTTTTAGGGCATATTCATGTTCCTCTTGACTAGGTCTATACACTTGGCAAGTATTAAAAATCTTTCTTACATGATACAAAAGTTATTTATTTACTTTTAAAATAAAATTAAACTCTCAATTTAACCCTTTTATTCTGAAATGGGTGGAGCCGCTTTGGGCCTTTTGTCTATTGAAAATGTTTTAATTGTTCAATGTATCTATTTATACTTGCTGTAAGAAACCTACAGAAAAAAACTGCACCAAGATCTGACAAAAAAATTTTTAAAGATCATTTTTTCTATTTGGCCCCCTTTAGGCCTCTTGTTTCTCAAAAACGGTAAATGCTACATCAAATCCATCAACATACATCAATTGTGTAATTTTATTAGCAATAAGATAAAGCAAATCCCGTCTAAATACGACAAATAATAAGGATTTTACAGTCAAATATGGGAAAACAGCCAATTTAACCCCTTTTTAACCTCTGTGACCTTGACCTTTGACCTGACCTAATTTTGTTTTGCATACTTACGTTCCTCTTGACTAGACCTATACACTTGCCAAGTATGAAAAGTCTATCTTGCATAGTTCAAAAGTTATAGCCAAGGTTAAAGTTTCGGATGCACAGACAGATTCCCCATTTCCTTTCCTTTTTCTAATTATGTTTACAAGTTTCCTTTCTGGAGCCATTTGTCTTATAGAATGAAAACAATAACTGTTTACCTTTCTTTTTCTCTCTACCTGACAGTTCAGTGAATTAAGGATAGTGTTAGTTTTTGGGTCCATTACATTGATCTTTATTTAAAACAATTTAGAGAAATGTCGGCAGTTTTTTTACCACTTAACAGGGTATGATCAACATACTGTGACAGTATTATTGTTAGTGGGGTTCCAATTTTCACGGATTTCGTGGTTCAGTAAAACCATGAAATTAAGTTCAAAACGAAATACATTTTCCCAAGAGTTTAATGCAAATAATTCTAAACCACAAATTTAAGTACCCAAGAAATAGTGATATTTATAAAAACCACAAAATTTGATGTCCATGAATAAAAGTACTTCCACAGTACATCATAAGAAATACATTTAAGTAAAGGATGTTTGCTGGTCATGTTTTTGTATTTCTGTCAGATTTTCGGAATTCTCCGGTTTTATCCATTTATAAGCTCAATAATGTTTTGCCCGGTGACCCCTTAATTTTTATCCTTAATTTCATTTTATATGTCTTTGGGAGCATTCTGACAAAATTTTATTCAGCTGCTGTTATTTTGTCACATTCAANTAAACCTATGAAAAATACAGAGGAGTTCAGTTTCCCGCCATTTTTTGAAACACTTAAATCTCAAAAATTACATCGGTAACCTATCAATTTCTTTGGCTTAATTTACTTCTTTTTCAATTTTTAAACAAAAAATCACACTCAATTGAAAGTCTTGTTATTTTAAAATTGACCAGCGAACATCCTTAAATGACCTCAAATAAATTACTTTGAGACTCAAGAAAAACATGCAAAAGTGTTTTTATTATTGTGTAATAACAGACCACAGGATATACTACATAGCATTTTGTAAATTTTGTAAATAAAATCTAGAGACAAAATATGAAAGCTCATATTAGGTACTGGGCATCACATTATGCCTTTTGAAAATTCTTATCAATCCTTTTTTGTTCACATAAAGCATCACACAAACCTACTAATTTTTCCAGTCAAATTTCATGGGAAAAAATTGGTCCTAAAACCTCAGATTTTTCCAATCGTTTTCTTTTTTTTGCATAAATATGTAATGATGTGATGAACTATAAGAAAGTTTTTGGCTTTACAAATCTTTACATTATAAACACAACAAACATAAGCAGAATTTTATTTATGGGATTTTTTTAATCAAAATTACAGAGGCCAATCACTCACATATACTTGTATCTTTTTGTGTAAATGTATAGCAATTGGAAAGTTGTAACTAGAGGCTCAGACACTGAGCCTGAATCGCTCACCTGACAAAATGCTGAAGCAGGGTTTTCGATGTTATGCATGGTGGCCTCGTTTTTTTATGTGAATTTCCCATAGAGAGAAAATAAACTATGTTCTGTGCTGGCAGCCATGTTTTTAATTGGATCCGAACAAAATGAGCAATCTTTGTTAAGGACCTTCAGTTCATCATTCTTGTAAAGTCTGGTTGAATTTGCTTCAGCGGTTTCGGAGCAGAAGAAGAAAATGTGAATTTTCCCATAGGGTCCAATGTTAAACCTAAGTTCCGCGCTGGTGGCCATGTTTTTTATTGGATTGGAATGAAATGAGCAATCTTCATTAAGGACCTTCCATACATCATTCCTGTAAAGTTTAGTTGAATTTGCTTTGGTGGTTTCAGAGGAGAAGATGAAAATGTGAATTTCCCATAGGGCCAATGTTAAACTATGTTCCGTGCTGGCGGCCATGTTTTTTATCGGATCTTAACGAAATGAGCAATCTGTGTTAAGGACCTTTAGTACATCATTCCTGTAAAGTTTGGTTGCATTTGCTTCAGTGGTTTCAGAACAGAAGAAGAAAATGTGAATTTTCCCATAGGGT
>MJUU01009914.1:40576-59618 GCA_002080025.1 Modiolus philippinarum
CATCATACCCAATACCTCTACAAAGTTTGAAGTGAATTGACCAAAGGGTTGTTGAGTTAGAGCGTGACATGTAAAAAATTGCCTTAAAATTGACGAATAAAGTCCCATAACTGCTACAAGAAAAATCGAATTTTCATGAAAAAGTATACAGATCGTGAGTTCATCATACCCAATACCTCTACAAAGTTTGAAGTGAATCGACCAAAGGGTTGTCAACTTAGAGCGCGACATATTAAAAATTTCGTTAAATTTGACGAATAAAGTCCCATAACTCCTACAAGAAAAATTGAATTTTCCCGAAAAAGAATCCAGATTGTGAGGCCACTATACCCAATACCTTTACAAAGTTTGAAGTGAATCGACCACAGGGTTGTTGAGTTAGAGTGCGACATGTAAAAAATTGCCTTAAAATTGACAAATAAAGTCCCATAACTCCTACAAGAAAAATTGGATTTTCCTGAAAAAGTATACAGATCGTGAGGCCACCATACCCAATACATCTGCAAAGTTTGAAGTGAATTGGCCAAATGGTTATCAAGTTAGAGCGCGACATATGAAACGGACGGACAGACAGACAGACGGACGGACGGACAATCGGACATTGGTATACCATAATACGTCCGTCATTAGACGGGCGTATAAAAATGGCAAAAAATGTCTAGAAAACTAAAATCTTCACTAGTTAGTCCGAGATTCCACTGATTTTCAATGAACTATACATTTTTTTAATGTATAGTCCCTGGCTTGGGCTATGGGACGTCAATCATCTCATGTCAAATACAAAAACCGTTTCCGATTTAAAAATCAACTTCAACCATTATTTCCTTTCCTATCGGATTTTTTAATACATGTAGGAACTCATGCATAAATTGTCTTTATTCTATTTATGAATTATTTTCCCAGTCGATTTCTGCATCATCCCAACTTTCACTTTCGTGATGAGCATGATTGATCGTAAGAGATGCAGATGACCTGCTTTCTGCAATTTCTAAATCATATTACCATTCAGATCAACAATAAAACGTAAAATTAATGATTACACACCGATACACATTTCAAACTTCACTCGCCATGCCAGTATACAGAAGGTTACATAAATCAATACACCAGCGCTATTTATAGAACATTATTTTATGATCTATTTTTAATGTCGCACGATAAAACTGTGAAAAACAGACATCCTCTTGAAAAATCAACACCCCAGCAGATGCTTGAAAATATTCAAAACAAAAATCATAGGATGTCAACAGAGAAAAAAAATTAAAAGGCTTATTTTTATTCTATTTTTAATTTGTTTATTCGTCGATTTGGCGGGACATGATTAGCTCTCGTAGTTTCCCTGTACTAATTCAGATAAATTTCTGAATGAAACAGCGGGAGTCCCGTGTGAAATCGGAATTATGAATGAGGAATTCGTCTTCTAAACAAAAAAATTTCATGCACCGAACATCTCTTCAGCAGTTACAAAATGCAACACAGCATCTACCGCCGTTTTGTAAGTACATTTTGTTGATGTAGGAAGCAGTAATTAAGCAGGTTACAAGAGATTATTTCCTCTATCGCATTTATTTGGGACATCAGCCTTGATGTAGGAATACACGCAAGATTATTTTGCCCAGTAGCGATGTGGTATCGTCCGAGACAACAGCAATGTACAGGTCCCCGTACAACAATTGTTTACTGAAGAAACCTGATATGTATAAATAAACCGACCTACCAGCATAAAATCAAAACTTAGCAAAGCCCTTAAATCCTAATGTAAAAGACTACTGTTTATTACATGTATATGTATTTTTATACTGGAAATTAATAATACTTTATTAAATCATTACTGTTTAGTGGTGAGGATTAGCCTAATTTTATAAAATAAATCATTTAACATACCAGAGCTGACATCAATTCCTGAACTTGTGGTGGAACTTCTGCTGCAGGAGGTATTGGCTGCTGAAATACAAATATAAAATTTCACAACCTATTGTTTTATTTGTACAAAATTTTGCATACTATTTAAGACCTTGTATGGGTCAAGGCCCTAATCAAACAAAATATTAACTAGACCTGTCGCCGAATGGCAGCCAGGTTTACCCCTGCTAATTTAACCCTGAATCAATATGGCAAGTGTAAATTTAAGTGTGTGTGGACACAGTACAAATGTGGACACAATACAAGTATGGACAAAATAAACCTCCCCCTTTTTTTCTGAAAATATTAATGACGAATTACCTCCCCTTCAAAATTTCTGGCAGCAACCATATTACTTCATGCACATCTTCAGATGGTGTACTACAACTGTGTAGCATTTCATTAAAATCCAAGCAGCTGTTTAGGAGAACATGCACTGACAAGGTACAGGGACAGACAGACAGACGAACGGACGGACGGACAGGGTGATTCCTATATACTCCACAAACTTTGTTTGCGGGGGTATAATAATGTTTACATATTACACAAAACATGATACTGTCAATTTGTCTGAGATTTATATTTTTTGCAAATTTGAATGATTGGTTTACACTAATTAGCATCTTATTCTTTGCTTTATATGAAAATATATTATCAAACATTGTTTTTGTTCTGCTTCACTGCATCAAAGCACTGTTTATAATTTGTTTGTGCTGCACATGATAAGCATCAATCAATATAAATGTTAACAAAGTGTACATCTGTTGCTTGAAAAAATACAAATTATGTGACTTTAAAAGGATTCATTTGTTTGCAACACATGTTTAAAGAGAAAACTTTCTATTCCTTTTTAAGTGAGGTTAAACTGCATTTATATAAACCATATAGTAGATGCTGCACTTGCAAGAATGATCCACAGAAAAATGGAAAAGCTTATTTGTTAAGGATGAAGTAAGGTGAAATTTAAAAAATCTTTAAATTTGTACTTTAAATGAAATGAGCATTGGTAATGGAACAAATTCAGCTAAAAATTTTTATACCTTATGGAGATTTTTTTAAAGATAATTCACATTTCAATAATTCGTAAAGGTTCCACTGAACCTAGTGTCTCGCCTGCTCATTCCACTGTCATTCAAATTAGACCTATATTAAGATGTGGTTCCAAAGTAGAATTCCAAAAAACAACTGGTCTTTGACAGTCTCAGGAATTTTACCAAAATTGGAAAACAAAATTCATGAAATATTACAATTGAAAATATTGTTTTTTGACTAAAATTTATCAAAGCACATGGTTGCAAACTAGAATTCCCTAAAATTGCTTGTCTTTGAGTGTTTCAGAAATTTACCAAAATTAGAACCATATTTTTAATTCTAGTTCGCAGAATTATGTCATATATGACGAAATGGCTAAAATATTTGATTGTATGCAAAAATTTCAAAAATTGTTAGTCTTGGACATTTTCAGGAAATTTACCAAAGTTTGGGAATGAGCATCTATGGACAATTGCTGATATATGGACCTAAATAAGAAAATTTAACCAAATTCATTGAAGCGGAAAATATAGGTCAAGGTGACATAATTCTGGTTTGGATGTTGGTTACTACTAAAGATGTAACCACTTCCCAATAATCATCATCTATGGCATGTAGGTGCTGAGATATGATGCAAACAGAAAAATTTCATCGAAAAAAACTAAGTCCAACTAATATAAAAATACAGGAAAATAGGCATTATTTTTTTCAAAAAATAAACTTTGGATACAATAATGAAGTTGTTATGAATATTGTGTCCAAATTTCAGTGATATTGAATGTGATTTGAGACAGTTATTGAAGTTTAGAGATGGGAGCAGTCGCAAACAACAGCTAATCCCCTTGCCCGCTGTCAAGATATAATAACCCTAATATAATCTAAAGATGTATAAATGTTGAAGGTACATCCACTGAACATTAAAATCATTGATGTGTAACATGTTATTTCTCAGGTATAAACATTAATGGAAACTTTAACCCAAGTCAGTCAAGTGTAAAATGTAGGTCAAAGTGACCCAATTATCATCTGAAGCAGCATCACTCTCCAAGACACATCCACTGACCAAAGATGATTGATGTGCCACATGTAGTTTCTCAGATATGAGCCTTAAAGCAGATTTTAACCCGAGTCATTGAAGCGTAAAATGTAGGTCAGAGAGACCCAATTATCATCTTAGTCAGCATCACTCTCCAAGACGCATCCACTGACCAAAGATGATTGATGTGCCACATGTAGTTTCTCAGATATGAACCTTAACACAAACTTTAAACCTGAGTCACTGAAGCATAAAATGTAGGTCAAAGTGACCCAATTATCATCTGAAGCAGCATCACTCTCCAAGATGCAACCACTGACCAAAGATGATTAATGTGTCACATGTAGTTTCTCAAATATGAACCTTAAAGCAAACTTTAACCTGAGTCATTGAAGCATAAAATGTAGGTCAAAGTGACCCAATTATCATCTGAAGCAGCATCACTCTCCAAGATACATCCACTGACCAAGGATGATTGATGTGCCACATGTAGTTTCTCAGCTATGAACCTTAACGCAAACTTTAACCTGAGGTGGGACGAACGGACAGACACTTGGTCGGACGGACAGACGGACGGGCGAGATGCTATATCCCCTCCCCAACTCCGTTGGGAGAGGGGATAAAAAAAGTTTAACATTTGGGTTAACCAAATGTGGACAATGATGCCGATGACGATGCTGACCCCGGAATCTATGATCGCTATGTCTCACCTTCCCTACATCTGTCCAAGGCGAGACAAAAATGGAAAGAAAAGGCTCTCTTAGACTTTGACCTTAACACAATGTGGAGACATTATTGGTTGATTTCACATGGCAAGAAAATCTGCAATTAAATGAAGTCTTGAATACTGACCTAAAATGAGCTATTGAAGCCCTTGATGAGTAGAAAATTGGGTGCTTTGGGGCAAAATATATATTTCATAGGAATATACAAAATTAAGATGATTACCGTTGTAGCTGTTGGAGTAACATTTTTGTCATTGGTCTTAGAAGCAGATTGGGATGATGTTGTGTAACTTGGTAAATCCATTGGTTGTTGCTGCATTGCTGCTGTAGATTGTCCGGTGGGACCAGCTCGACTTAATTGGTAATTCTCTGATGTCACTGTTTCTGTGGCTAATAAATTTAAAAGTTAAATAATTGTATTTAAAACTGTATCAGACAGTGAACTGACACAAAAGTCTCTAAAACCAACTTCAATATCAGATTCAAAACTCAAAATCAATTCTACCAATGAGGAACAGCAATTCTGTATTGTTTGATGCAGTTTGGCACATTTTAAAATTTTCCTTCTCTTTTCTGTTTCCATGGCAACGGTCATCATTTGAAAATTTTAAGACTGGAAATATTTCTACACATGCAAAGCAACCTTTCCAATTCTGAGCACTTTTAAGTTTTTTACTGTTTCAATACCACGGGGGTCAATGAGATAGGACCTAAAAATCACAAATTTTGAAGGGGACAACCGGACAACTATTGTGACAAAGATTGGTTCAAATTGGCTTGGTAGTTTCAGAGGAGAAGACCCTTGAATGCATTTTCTAAAGGGTCCAATGTTAAAACTATGTCCATACTGGCGGACATCTTCAATGAGGTAAAAACATAATAATCACAAACTTTGAAAGGGACAACCCAAGAACTATTGTGACAAAGTTTGGTCCCATTGCTTTGTAGTTTCTGAGAAGATCTCTGAATGCATTTCCTCTAGGGTCATTATGAATCAATATGGCAAGTGTAAATTTAAGCTTGTGTGGACACAATACAAATCTAGACACAAGTAAGGACACAATGATATACCTCCCCCCTTTTTTCCAAAATATTAAAAGACAAATCTCCCCTTCAAAATTTCGGACAGCAACCATATTATTTCATGCACATCTTGAGGTGGTATATTACAACTATGTGACATTTCATCAAAATCCAAGCAGACATTTATGAGGACATGCGCTGACAAGGTTCGTACCCCCTTTTTTCCAGAAAATATTCAAAGACGAGTTATATCCCCATCCAAATTTCAGACAGAAACTTAATGTTCATCTTCCAGTGATATTCTACGACTGTATAACATTTCATCAAAATCCAATCAGCCTTTCAGGAGAACAAGCACTGACAAGGTCGCCCCCCTCCTTTTTCTACAAAATATTCAAAGACCAGTTATCTCCCCTTTATAATTTCAGACAGCAACCCCATTACCTCATGCATATCTTGAGATGGTGTACTACTATTGTGTAATATTTCAAGCAGCTGTTTAGGAGAACATGTGCTGACAATGTTTGTTCCCCCCTTTTTTCCAGAAAATAATCAGACAAATTATCTCCCCTTCAAAATTTTGGGCAGCAACCATATTACTTCATGCACATCTGCAGGTGGTTTACTACAACTGTGTAACATTTCATCAAAATCCAAGCAGCTGGTTAGGAGGACATGCGCTGACAAGGTACATGGACTGAGGGACGGATGGACAGACAAAGTGATTCTATATACCCCCAAACTTTGTTTGAGGGGTGGGGAGGGGATTTACAAATATAGGTTAAAGTGACCTAATTTTGCCTGGATGCAGGCAATAAAGGACTTTCTTTACAAATATTTGAATCATAAGGTCAAAACACATTTAGTTCATGTGAAAACAACTAAAATTATTACTTCTTTTGCATTTTAAATTATTTTTGTGTAAAAACACAGAAGATTGTGTTGAAATGACCATTTCTTATCATTCTTTTAAGAAGACAATAATTTAAGAGAAATCCTCTGAAAAACAGCAAGATAGAGGGAAAAGGACTACTTACCTTGTTTTGGAGTATCTAAATCATCTGGAATTTGTTTAGCCTTTTTCCATTTTAAAAATTCATGAAAAAGTTCTTCATCAGTTTTTGGACCATCCATTTTCCTTTTCATAAAGGCCCTTTCTTCTTCTGTCAAACCAAGCCTGACTTCTTCTTTAGGACTATTGCTATGCGCATAGTCCATTACAACTATAGGTTTGATCTTCGGCTCATCAGTTGGTAGAGGCCTATGGATGGCTGGATCTGGGTATCTTCTATAGTAAGGGTCATCTAAAGGAATTCCTACAATCACGTCAATACAGTTAGCAATTAATTTAAAAACTAGAGCTGTCACCAAATGCTAACCAATTATGCCCCCACTCATTGAAACTTGAATCAATATGGCAAGTGCAAATTTAAGTGTGTGTTGACGCAATACAGGTGTTGACACAGTAAAAGTATGGACACAATGATATGCCTCCCCTTTTTCCAAAATATATAAAAGGGAAGTTCTGAGCCTGAAAATCAATTCTATGGGTTCTAGTCAATCTTCCTGTAAAGTTCCATCCAATTTGAAGCTCTTTGAATTTACCCGCCTTTTTCCAGTTTCCATCACAACGGCAGCCATTATGAAAATTCTGTGACCCAAAGTCATTTCTATGGGTTCTAGACATCCTTCTTGTAAAGTTTCATCAAATTCTAAGCACTTTGAAATTTCCTGCCTTTTTTCAGTTTCCATGGCAACCGCAGCCATTTTGAATATCCAAAAGATATGTGTGTGCACATCTTCTTATTGTAAGTTAGATTCCTTTGAAATAGTTGGAATTTGTTTGCAAACTCTCTAAAAAAACATGAATAGTAGTGTTTTCTATTCGTACGGACGAACGAACGAATGAACGGACAGCCAGATCGACACACAAGGGTAAAACAATATGCCCCCGATTTTCGTTGTGGGGGCATAAAAATCAGTGTGAATTAGATGATAGTTACTACCAAGAGAAAATGTGTATTTCCTGAAATATAACATGGAACTCTGTGGATGTCCTTGGTACTAAATTTGGCCTCAAATTTTTAGTTCGCCTCAACGAAGTTGAGGGGGACTATTGGAGTACCCCCGGTGTCCGCGTCAACGTCCGCGTCCACATTTAGGTATATATCTTTGTAACTATGAAGGGTAGGATCATCAAACTTTGCATACAGATGCATCTTGAGCTATCTCACAGCCTCCAAGAAAATTAGGTCTCTTTGACCTATATTTTCCGCTTGAATGACTTACATTCAAGTTTACATCCGAGTTCAGATCTCAGTCACTACGAATGGTAGGATCATGTAACCTTGCATATGCATGCATCTCTGATGGTAGGTCAGCATCCAGGCAAAATTAGGTCACTTTGACCTATATTTTCCACTTCAATGACTTACATTCAAGTTTACGTCCCAGTTCAGATCTCAGTCCCTACACATGGTAGGATCATGTTACCTTGCATATGCATGCATCTCTGATGGTAGGTCAGCATCCAGGCAAAATAAGGTCACTTTGACCTTTATTTTCCGCTTGAATGACTTACATTCAAGTTTAGGTCCGAGTTCAGATCTCAGTCCCTATACATGGTAGGATCATGTAACCTTGCACATGCATGCATCTCTGATGGTAGGCCAGCATCAATGCAAAATTAGGTCACTTTGACCTATATCTTCCGCTTGAATGGCTCACATTCAAGTTTACCTCTGAGTTCAGATCTCAGTCACTACACATGGTAGGATCATGTAACCTTGCATATGCATGCATCTCTGATGGTAGGTCAGCATCCAGGCAAAATTAGGTCACTGTGACCTATATTTTCTGCTTGAATGACTTACATTCAAGTTTATGACCGAGTTCAGATCTCAGTCACTATACATGGTAGGGTAATGTAACCTTGCATATGCATGCATCTCTGATGGTAGGTCAGCATCCAGGCAAAATTAGGTCACTTTGACCTTTATTTTCCGCTTGAATGACTTACATCCAAATTTACTGAAGAGTTCAGATCTCGGTCACTGTACATGGTAGGATAATGTAACCTTACATATGCATGCAACTCTGATGGTTGGTCAGCATCCAGACAAAATTAGGTCACTTTGACCTACATTTTCAGCTTGAATGACTTACATCCAAATTTATTGAAGAGTTCAGATCTCAGTCACAGTACATGTTAGGATCATATAAACTTGCATATGCATGCAGCTCTGATGGTAGGTCAGCATCCATGCAAAATTGGGTCACTTTGACCTACATTTTCCGCTTGATTGACTTACAACCAAATTTTCTGAAGACTTCAGATCTAAGTCAATGTACATGTTAGAATCATGTAAACTTTCATATGCATGCAGCTGTGATAGTATGTCAGATCCAAGCAAAATTAGGCTACTCTGACAATGTGCCATAACGAGGCTAACTTTGTAATCGTTGATTACCTATGTTGATATTTTTTGTAATGTTGACAACTTTTGGATTATGGATTTCAATATTGTTCTTATGAGAGGTTACTCCTTGAAACACATGTACATCATAACATAAACTGGACACAGGATATGTCTCACCCATCCCTGCATCACCTTAATTTGCACATTGATCTACTGCAGCAGCAATAAAAATTAAATATAATCTTTAACTGTGTTTACAATTTCCTTGGAAAAAAATGATGTGATCTTTCATGCATGACTACAAGCCAGGGCCACCATCTGAGCGTGGAATTGGTATGTACTCCCAAAGACTCAACTGCATGTCAAATATCAAGTGCCTATGACTACAGGTAAAGGCTTACAAACTGCTTGCTCAAAACTTAATATGATCGTTCATGCGTGACTAAGGGGCCAGGGCCACCATCCGGGCGTGGAATCGTAATGTACTCCCAAAGATGCAACTGCATGTCAAATATCAAGTGCCTAGGACTACTGGTATAGGCTGTACAAACTGCTTGCTAAAAACTTAATGTGATTGTTCATGCGTGACTAATGGGCCAGGGCCATAATCCGGGTGGGGAATCCGTATGTACTCCCCAAGACGCAACTGCATATCAAATATTAAGTGGCTAGGACTACTGGTATAGGTTGTACAAACTGCTTGCTAAAAACTTAATGTAATCGTTCATGCATGACTAAGGGGCCAGGGCCACCATCCGGGCGTGGAATCAGTATGTACTCACCAAGACACAACTGCATGTCAAATATCAAGTGCCTAGGACTACTGGTATAGGCTGTACCAACTGCTTGCTAAAAACTTAATGTGATCCTTCATGCATGACTAAGGGGCCAGGGCCACCATCCCGGCGTGGAATCGGTATGTACTCCCCAAGACGCAACTGCATGTCAAATATCAAGTGCCTAGGACTACTGGTATAGGCTGTACAAACTGCTTGCTAAAAACTAAATGTGATCGTTCATGTCTGACTTAGGGTCCAGGGCCACCATTCGGGCATGGAATCGGTATGTACTCCCCAAGACGCAGCTGCATGTCAAATATCAAGTGCCTAGGACTACTGGTATAGGCTGTACAAACTGCTGCTAAAAACTTATGTGATCGTTCATGCGTGACTTAGGGGCCAGGGCCACCATCCAGGCATGGAATCAGTATGTACTCCCCAAGACGCAACTGCATGTCAAATCCCAAGTGCCTAGGACTACTGGTATAGGCTGTACAAACTGCTTGCTAAAAACTTAATGTGATCGTTTATGCGTGACTAAGGGGCCAGGGCCACCATCCGGGCGTGGAATCGGTATGTACTCCCCAAGACGCAACTGCATGTCAAATATCAAGTGCCTAGGACTACTGGTATAGGCTGTACAAACTGCTTGCTAAAAACTTAATGTGATAGTTCATGCCTGACTAAGGGGCCAGGGCCACCATCCGGGCGTGGAATCGGTATGTACTCCCCAAGACGCAACTGAATATCAAATATCAATTGCCTAGGACTACTGGTATAGGCTGTACAAACTGCTTGCTAAAAACTTAATGTGATCGTTCTTGCATGACTAAGGGACCAGGGCCACAAGTTGTACCCATTATAATGCAACTGCACATCAAATGCTATGGACCTACAACTAGCATACGCTTGTTAATTCAGAAAAGTTTGCAATTGTTGAGGCCGCCGGAAACGCTATCCCTAATTCTCGCTTCCTCGACTTTTTCGTGGCGCGCGAGACAAAAATTTACCGTTTTTTATGCAACATGTAAAAATAAAACAACTCAAATATTTGAATTTCTCATGATTTTATCTGCTTCTAATTGGCTTTTTTTCCTTTTTTTACCTTGAATGCAAATGGTGATGAATACTATAAAAGCGTCACTAATATGCAATTATGATTATCGACAAATATTCATTGTGTGACTGATAACTTATTGACCCCCCTTTTGTGCTGAGCACATGATCCAATTAAATTTGTCTGCCATTGGTAATAATAATTTTTCATTATTTATGTACCAAGACTTGAGGTGTATCTTTGTTACAGAGCATTTTTTGGCAAAAGCATTGTGATATCACTTCCTTGGTTGCAACATGAATATTGAGGGCAATTTTCATTTAATTTTTTCAATAACTTTATACTACAAAGTCAGTTTGCCTTGGTTTGACAATCATTGTCACAAGGTTAAAGCTCTGTAGTGAACATCAGTGACTAAGCTTCAAGAGTTTATCATTTCACTTCACTAAACCGAAATAGGAAGAAAGAGAAATACAAATGCAAAGACACACATTGATTTTCACAAATCATAGGTGACTTTAAATTGCTTTTGGATTCAACTTAATCCAACTTGAAGCAGAACAGGGTGACATTATTGCCTTAACTGAAAATTATAAGAGCCCTGAACATATTTATATACAACATGTACATGTATATGAATCATTTCTAAGACTAATGCATAGTTACCTCTCCTCCTGTAATAAGGATCATCATATAGGTCTCTACCTAAAATGTAAATATAAATACATGTAAGCGTACAGTAACTAATTCAAAGAATTATCTTATTACATCTATGTTTGGTACAGGATGATTCTTTTTGCCACTTAAGATTTAAGTACTTTGGTTTTTAAGTGTCTTACATTTGAGGGAGAGGTCTAAAAAAAGCTTGCAATATGTCACAATTTTTGGCTCGTAACTTATAGTAACCTATTTCTGAACTTACTGTATATCATGTTTTTTTGTGTTTTCTTATGTTTGAGATTTTGGTGTAAAACAAAGAAGTTAAATACAAATACTTTGCTTATAATTTACAGTTTCCAGAAACTAATGCATTGTGGGTAGAGTGCATACCAAAATATTTTTCATTGGTCAGAACATAAATATCATAATGTCACTGGTTGAAAATTGATTGTTCCTACAACAAAATTTAAA
The DNA here is from genome assembly GCA_002080025.1 of Modiolus philippinarum. Lineage (NCBI taxonomy): Eukaryota > Metazoa > Mollusca > Bivalvia > Mytilida > Modiolidae > Modiolus > Modiolus philippinarum. The sequence goes on from MJUU01009914.1 coordinate 52,681, forward strand.
ATAAAATCATTGTACCCACAATTACTCAGCTTCTGAAATGGTGAATTCACCTTTAACTACTGTAAAGGGGGTTATTTTCGCGTGGTTTGAATTTCATGAGTTTGATTCTTAAACATATTTGCGAGGTTTTATTTTCGCGATTCTTGCTTATGTTTCATTACTTTTATAATAACAAGAGGCTCTCAAGAGCCTGCATCGCTCACCTGGGCCTTGGCTGACATAGACAGTCCAATTAACCTAAATAATAAAGGACATCATTTTCAAGTATGTTTATAGACCTTGATGGTACAAAATGTATTTGCTTCAAGGTTGAACTATAATCATGATGGCAACCATTTTGGATATGGTTACCATTTTTGAAGAAGGCCAACTGAGGAATGAACATAAAAATCAAAAACTTTTAAGGGCATCATCCAACAACAATTATGACTAAGTTTGGTTTCAATTGGCCTAATAGTTTCAGAGGAGAAGATCTTTGCATGTGTTTTCCAATACTAGATCAAATGTTAAACTAAGTTCCCATCTAGAATGAGGTGAAGACTTGATAGACAAATTTTCTAAAGGGGACCACCCGTGAAATATTGTGACCAAGTTTGGAACCAATTAGCTTTGTTGTTTCAGAGGAGAAAATCTTTGAATGCTTTCCCATTGGGGCCAATGTTAAACTATGTTCCCCGCTGGGGACCATCTTGGGTGGGTTGCAGACTGGCCAGACACATTTTTCAAAGAGGGCCAACTCAGGACTATTGTGTCCAGATTTTGTTCATATTGGCCAAGTAGTTTCAGAGGAAATATTCTTTAAATGTGTTTTCCTATAGGGTACAATATTAAACTAAGTTCCCTGCTGGCAGCCATCTTGGATGATGTGCAGACTTGCCAAACATATTTTTTGAAGGGCACCAACCAAGGACTATTGTGACCAAGTTCAGATAAAATTGGCATTGTTGTTTCCAGGAAGATCTTTGAATGCTTTAATTCCCATAAGGTCCAATGTTAAACTATGTTCCCCGCTGGCGGCCATCTTGGATGTGATGCAGACTTGCCAAAACATTTTCAAAGGGGCCAACTAAAGACTATAGTGACCAAAGTTGCTTCCAATTGGCCTAATGGTTTTTCAGAATGCAATCTTAGAAAATGTTTTCCCATAGCTTCAAATGTTAAACTATCTTCCCCGTTGGCGGCCATCTTAGAAAAGGTCGGAGAACTTGACCAAGTTCAATAAAATGTAGACCTTGACATGCTGAACATTTTTGTAATTGAAACTTGACCTCTATCTCAAAGCGTTTTTGAAGTACAGTAGACTCCATGAAATCGAATATCGGATAAAGGAATATATCGGCAAATCGAATATGATTTCAAAACACCAAACCATTTCCCATAGTTATAGTGTTAATTTCTCCGCCTAATTGGATATCGGATAAGAGAATATATCGCCTATTTGAATAAAAAATATGCAGCTTGTGCTGATCAGAGTCATTGAAATGGAATATTCTGATTACAGGTAACTACAGGTAAACATTCGCACGGAAGTGTCAACAGTTGACGAAGCCATAAATCTGCCAGGAAATCAATAAATATTACCTAATCAATAAAAAAATAAAACATAAATAGTGTTCAGTTCTTTTGTTTTTGTATATTCATAAGTTTTAATAGTGAGAATTTTGTTTGGTTTTGTCTAGGCAGCGAGATCGTGAAGTCAGAGGTAATTTGCATATTGTTGTATGTCTGTACAACGAAAGTCAATAACATAATGTATTTAATAAAAGAATAAAATATGATTTGAATTCTTTTCTCTTGCTTTTGTATTTAATTAAATTTTTTTGGAAGGATATCATTTGATTTGTCAATGGTTTTGTGTATTTCTCGTGTAAAACAGAGCAAGGGAGATAAATATCAACAAGAAGTCATTTGCATAATTTGCATATTTGTTTGAAGTTCCTGTGAGACTATACACAGTGGTTATAAAACATAATTTATTACAAGAAGTCAGTCCTAGGTCCATGGATCATAGTGTATTTCTATAAAAAGCCTCCAAATTGTGTAATCAGGAAGATTCTACAAAGATCGATCGCTGCCCTACCAGCCGCCATTTTGTTTACAAACTGGCTTTACCCTAAGTTATTTTTAGCACATGAAGAAAATTGTAACTACACGATCCAATAAAGGGATGATTACACATTGATGTGAGGAAATAAAAAACACAAAACAGAGGAAAATAAGTTTATTCAGATACATAAACAGTTTTATTTATTTTTGAATATATTGTTTTAATTTCCAACAGTCAGCTGGCAATACACAGTTTGACCCGATTACGATGGTGACGTAATCTGTCAAATTTACAATGATTCTACAATTTAACTACAAAATGTCTAAAAATGAGGTTCTAGGATACAAAGTTTCTACATGGTGACATGCCCTTCAACATTTCACCCTCTTCTTGCCAACAGAATGATTCCATATTGCCGAAAAATGGGTTTACCGGACAATCGAATACTCCGGCATATAGAATATTTTTTTCTGACAATTCTTGTATCCGATTGGGCGGAGTCTACTGTATAGGACAAAAAGTATAAAATCACGAAAAATTTGACTTATAAAGAGCCATAACTCGTATATGGGTACTTGGATTTTCTTCAAAATTTCCATGAAGGTAGATCTTGACATGCTGAACATTTTTGCATTTTAAACTTAACTTCTATCTGTTATAGTTTTTATAATAAAAAATAAAAAACATCAAAATTTTGAAAATTTTACGGAAAAAGGGCAATAGCTCTAAGATGGGTCATCAGATTTTCTTCAAAATTTCAGGGTGGGTAGATCTTGTCATGCTGATCATTTTTACTCCATGTCAGATTTTTGATATCTGTAACGGTTTTCGAGTTATTTGCCAAAAACTGCAATTTACCCCTACGTTCTATTTTTAGTAATGGCAGCCATGTTGTTTGACCTAGGACAAAGAAAATAACAAATTTGACACTAGATACCCTGGTGATGATGCAGTTGAAGTTTGGTTCTATTTGGCCCAGTGGTTTCAGAGGAGAAGATTTTTGAAAGTGAGCTAACGACGGACAGACAGATGGACGGACGGACGCCAAGTGATAGCAAAAGCTCACCCTGGCATAGCCAGGTGAGCTAAAAACAAATTTACGCGAGGGGTAATTTTCGCGAATATGTCCCAACCGCGAAATTAGCGAAAAAAAAAACCCTCGCGAAAATTTCCCCTTTTACAGTATCTTATCTAATACATTTAAATGAAAGGTGAAGCTTAAACAGAGGGAAATTGTTGCCCTAGTTTGTTATTGACGATTAAACACATGCAAAAATGTTCCTATATACATACACTGTTAACAGTAAAATTGTTGCGGCAGTTTAATTTTCACTATTTTCGTGTTAAGGAGTCAAACACGAAAATAAAGCTTTTGCAAATATTTTGATGTTATTGTTTGTTATAGTAATTTGGCCGAAAACTGCAAATTCAAGTGCGAAATAAAATTTGTTGAGACAACCCCGAAAATAAAGAAGGCACGAAAATTTCTCAGTTTACAGTTATATATTCTGAAATATACATATATATTGTGTTGTCTAACAACTGTTCTCTACATTATCTTGTTGAAAATGTATCAAAGACACCCGAGAAAGTGACATAAATGTATATGACATATCTTAATGGATAGAAATTTCAGTGGCTTTCAGTTGTTTCAGCAACATTTTATTTGAAGAAAATTGTGAAAAATTTAGATAAAATGTTGACACAAAGTATATCTCGCCTTTCCCATGCATCGCATAAATCTGCACAATAATCTTCAGCAGCAACCATGATAACAAAATGTAGGTCTTAATTTGTGTGTACTATCTGATTGCTAAAATCTTCCTATAATTGTTCAAGCATGATGGAGGGGTCAATGTGTATAATCCTAAGGATGCAACTGCATGCCAAATATCGAGTAGCAGCAAAATTTCAAAGTCAGTGGAGCATGATTGCAGGGTCATAGACATAAAATGCCACTGAAACTGATCTCAATCATGATAATGTAACTGCATACCAAAGATCAATGGGCTACTATTAGTGGTTGATGTTAAACGGACCCAATAAAAAATTAAAACATCTTATAAACACTGCAAATTTCAAAGTCTGTGGAGCATGAATGCGGGGGCATAGACATAAAACGCCACTTAAACTGAGCTGTGCTGATGCCAATGCAGCTGCATACCAAATATCAATGGGCAACTATGAACAGACACAAGAAAAAACTTACACATTTGAAAAAACATAGAAAGCAGCCACAGCCTGCTAAGTTCACCTCATTGCACAGCATTGTTACAAATTAAATATGTCAGTAAACAGGAATAGACTATCATTATCTAACAGATTCATTCATGCATAAAATGAATGTCACAGACGCATTCATTGCAGCTGTCATCCCAAAATGCATCATGCATACCAATATGGTTGATGTGGGGCATGTCAGTAAGCGGGAATGGACTTTAACCAATCTACCTAACGAAGTCGGTCATGCATAAAATGTAGGTCACAGACAGCATCCGAAGCATGCATTGCAGTTGTCATCCAAAAATGCATCAAGCATATCAATATGGTTGATGTGAGGCATGTCAGTAAGCGGGAATGGACTCTAACCATTCTACCTAAGTCGCTCATGCGTAAAATGTAGGTCAGACAGCATCCGAAGCATGCATTGCAGTTGTCATCCCAAAATGTATCATACATACCAATATGGTTGATGTGGGGCATGTCAGAAAGCATGAATGGACTTTAAAAATTCGACCTAACCAGTTTGCTCATGCGTAAAATGTAGGTCACAGACAGCATCCAAAGCATGCATTGCAGTTGTCAACCCAAAATGCATCATACATACCAATATGGTTGATATGGGGCATGTCAGTAAGCAGGAATGGACTATAACCATTCTACCTAACCAAGTCGCTCATGCGTAAAATGTAGGGGACAGACAGCATCCGAAGCATGCATTGCATTTGTCATCCCAAAATACATCATACATACCAATATGGTTGATGTGGGTAATGTCAGTAAGCGGGAATGGACTTTAACCAATCTACCTAACCAAGACACCCATGCATAACATGTAGGTCACAGACAGCATCCGAAGCATGCATTGCAGTTGTCATCCTAAAATGCATCAAACATACCAATATGGTTGATGTGGGGCATGTCAGTTAGCCGGAATGGACTTCAACCATTCTTCCTAACCGAATACAGACGCCGACGCTGACGCTCAGGGTATCACATAAGCTCCCCTCAATTCGTGAGGTGAGCTAAAAACAATTCAAAATTTCGAAGTCAATGGAGCATGACTGCGGAGGCATAGACATTAAACGCCACTGAAACTGAGCTGTACTTATGCTATTGCAACTGCATACCAAATATCAATAGGTTAGCTCAGGTGGTTGAAGTTAAACAGACCAAAGAAAAAACTTAAACAATTGTGGATGTCGCCCCCGCCGCCGGAATCACCATACCTAAGTCTCGCCTTTTTTGACTATCGTCGAAGGTTCGACAAAAACCAGGAATTCAAATATTCAAAAATTAAGGAGATTCCTTCAAGCAACAACACTGATAACCATAAATCTAAATGTATTGACAGTATACTCACCTAAACGCCTTCTTAAGTATTCATCCTCAGGCCATCTTGAATGCCTGTCAGGTGGTAAACGATCATCTGGATAAAGGCGAGATGTCAGACGATCTCCTGGTATTCTCTCTGGTAACAAACGATCATCTAGCCTTCTTTCCGGTAACAAACGATCTTCTGATCTTCTGTCTGGCAACAAACGATCTTCTGATGTTCTTTCTGGCAGTAGATTCCCCACTAATCTTTTTGATTGCAACAAACTATCTTCTTTTTTTCTTCCAGGCATCATGCTATCATCTTCTTTTCCTCCTTGGGGTTCCTCTGATAGTCGGCCTTTCAGCATCATTTCCCGTTCCAGTTTCGAAGGAAGCAATCTTTCAACTGATGTTCTGTCTTCAAATGGCTTGATGATAGGTGCAATTCTAACTTTCTCATCTATTTCTTGTTCTTGTGGTTTCAATTTTTCCACATCTAATTTTTCAAGCTTTTCCCTGGTAAATGCTGTACCTAAAAATTAAAAATTATAAGACATTAAAATGAGATTTACATTGAGGGTGCAAAAACAAATCAAACAAATAGTAGTATCTACTTCATCTTCCAAGTTATGCAAATAAATTACCAGTCCAAGAGGCATAACTCTTATAAAAACTCTCTTCCACCCACTGGACTGGGTTGCACAAATGTCAATTAAAGTTAGTTGATTTTTTAAATGTGAATCAATTTGGATGATTAGATAAGGATTTAATTTTCAAATTCAATTTAAATCTCAAATAACTTTAGATAAAAGAAAATGTATCCATGGGACATGGATGCCCTCGGCATACAGATAGCGTGGCAAACAGGAAGTAGATGAGTGACAGACTTGAAAAGGGGAGACACGTTACAACTCATCATACCAAAGCTTCAGACACAAGGGATCTGTGAGCAAATGCTCACTAGTAATACCCCCGCTCTCATCTTCCAGTCTCTAATAACCTGACAAAGTTGGTAAACAAAATGTAGTACCCCACAAGTCTTAAAATGTGTCCCACAATATGGCATGCCTACAAAAAGCTTCTGACAAAATTTCAAGTATCATTTACCAGTGCAGAGAAAAGCTGTATGAAAGTTGTGAGGGACGGACGGGATGATGAAAATTAAACTAAGTCAGTATACAGGAAGTAGCATTCTGCCAGGTCTGAAAATGCATCCCACAATATGGCATAACTATACAAAGCTTCTGACTAAATTTCAAATTTGTATCATTTACCATTGCAGAGAAAACCTTTACGAAAGTTGTGACGGACGGACAGAATGATGAAAAATTGACTAAGTCGGTAAACAGGAAGT
>MJUU01009914.1:72738-83295 GCA_002080025.1 Modiolus philippinarum
AAAAATTCTACATAATCTGCAAATTCGCAATTTTGGCCCGTTCGGCCCCTCATAGCTGGGAAAGGAAACAAGTTACCAAAAATCTAATAGCTGAGTGCTATATTAATTTTTCACAAGGAATCCATTGAAAAAAACTGCATCAAAATCGGACTTAAAATAAAAAAAATATTTTTTTTGAGATTTGCCCCTGTTGGGCCCCATTTATCTCGTGAGTGGTACATGCTACGTGAAATCCGTTGGCATACTCCAGATTGGAAATTTCCTCAGGAGCACACTGAAACAAACCCCATCAAAATCCAATAAATAATAAAGATTCTACAGTCAAATATGTGAAAACACCTCATTTAACCCTTTTTTGGCCCCTAATTCTGAAATGGGTGGGGCAAAAACCTAAAGGAAAAAAACGTTTCTCAAGAATGTTCCAAGAAACATCATACTAAGATTTGAAAACAATCCATCCACTAGAACCAAAGTTATGCTGTCCACAGACACGAAAATACCTAATTTTACCCCTTTTTGGCCCCTTTTTTGCCTCTTTTTCAAAAACGGGTTGGGCAGGGAATGGGAAATTAAAACCCGGGCTTAAGCTTGTGCCAACAAACATCATACTAAAATTTGATAACAATCCGTTCACTAGAACTAAAGTTATGCTGTCCACAGACGCCGACGCCGACGCCAGCGCCATACCATAATACGACCGCAAAATTTTTGCGGTCGTATAAAAATCAAGTTATCGGTAAACAGAAAGTCGATGAGTGACAGACTTGAAAAGGGGAGACATGGTACAACTCATCATAATCAAGCTTCAGACAAAAAATCAAATCATTACTACATACACAAGCCGAGAAATCCTGGACAAAAAATTTCAATATTGGCTACAATGAAGAAAAATCAAAGTTATCTGTAAACAGGAAGTAAATGAGTGACAGACTTGAAAAGGGGAGACACGGTACAACTCATCATACCAAAGCTTCAGACCAAATACCAAATCATTACTACATACACAAGCCAAGAAATTCTTGACGAAAAATTTCAATATTGGCTACAATAAATAAAAATCAAAGTTATCGGTAAAGAGGGAGTAGATAAGTGACAGACTTGAAAAGGGGAGACACAGTACAATTAATCATACTTATGCTTCAGACCAAATATCTGATCATTACTACATACACAAGCTGAGAAATCCTCAACCAAAAATTTCAATATACAATGTATGGATAAAATGTGAAAAAATGACTAAGTCGGTAAACAAGAAGTAGTATTTGTGAAAGTCTAAAAATGCATCCCACAAAATGACATGATCATACAAAGCTTCTGACAAAATTTTAGATCTGTAACTTTTTGGATTGCAGAGATAAATGCAGCGAAAATGTGTTACGGACGGACCCACACGCACGCACCCACACACAGACCAAAAACAGTATACCCCCAATCCCCGATGGGGAGCGGGGGTATAATCAAATGCTTCATTTAAGTAGTTCCATATATCATACATAAAATGTGCTTCGCTCAGCCCTTTTACACATACTTTTACAGCCGTATGAAACTACTATATTGAAGTATCTAATTAATATAATTTCATTTTAAACTTTATATCGTGCTTCATTTGACAAATAATGGCAGTTTTTTTTAAAATTCATCCACTTATTACAGCATCATTCACACTGTCATGGTGATATCAAAATGTAGTTTAGTCAAGATATAAGTCGCCACAATTTCTGAGGGATCAACCAATGAAAATGCTGCAATTCTGTAAAAACAACTGCAAATGTTTTTATTTTTTAATTTTTTTCATATGCACATCATTTTTACATTTCATACATGAAAACTGGATGACTGACATGCTATGTAGCCAAACCGGCTTTTTAAAAGATGTGTGAGAAGAGCTCATTTCGGCATGACTCATTATCTACGTTAAACAGAATAACATATGTGTTCTTGTTTTAAACATCATGGCAAACTAAATTAATATCCAGGATTTAAAAACACAGACAGAGCGAGTAGGAAACTTTTACATTAGAACATTATCATCACAGCTGCCAAAAATGGCCGACTTAAATCTATGATTTCTGGAAATGTCTCTTGTCCAATTTTGATACGCATAAAACACACAATTTTGAAATAAGAAAATGGGCCTTTCGTAATTTTTAGAGACTTGGGTACATGAACAAGATAAAAAGATGAAATATGATAATAAACAATAAAAAATTCATTTAAAGAGTTCAGTGGTAGTTGTCAGCAAGTTTGACATTCAGGTAAAATCTTGCATCAATAACTTTGTTTCATGACCAATTTTAAAATAAAAATTAACAAAAAAATCCATATCTAAGTGACCCTAGAAGACAATTTATTGGTACTTTGATCACAGTGGCTGATTATGTCAGTTCCTCCAAAATGGACGATGCGAAGAAATTATTGGGTCACAAGAGCATTGGTATGCTCTAGTAATACTTGTCGTGTTCACATGTTGAATGAGAAACATGCATATATAAATTATTGCAATAAACAATATATTAACCATGCTAAAATAGAAATGTCAGCCCATTTCAATTAATCATATATAGAGTTCTATTTATTGTTTTGTGAATTACTCATAAAAGATATATAGGAAATTTTGTTTTTGATACAGTGTAACATATCTTGCTTGCCCCTAAAGAACTTGCTTGATAAAGTCTGTATCAAAGACAAAATGTCCTATATTCTACATATACTGATAAACTTGAGGTGGCTTTAATTTCCAACAGCTATGATATTGTAAGGGCCTCCAAAAATGCTGACAAAATTTAGCTTTTTTCTTCAAATAGAACTTTGCTATTATACAGCAGAAACAGCCAATAAGATCCTGTAGTCCTCACAGACTTATAGTTTAAAGAATGAATTCTTCTAGTGGTGTTTTTTACAGTGGGAAATGACGAAAGGAAGATTGCCATGAACTGCACACAATCTCATCTCCAAAAGGTAAAAAAATCAAAGTGTGAAAGCGTTGAAATGCATCTTGCCATTCGTAGGCAGATCTAGAGGGTCTAGGTTGTTTCAGTCTTATTTGTTGGATGTTAAGGCAAAGGCTTGGCACCCCTTTAATTTGATCCGTGGCACCCTAGTTAATTCTCAATGTTTTCACTCTGATCAGACTTGAGTATTTTGAAACAGAGACAACTACCCTGTAGGTACTGAAATAAGTGGCATTTGGGCACGGACCATTTAAAATTCAGAAGGACAGGCACTCCAGTTATAGAAAAAATCTGGTCCTCAACCTGGTAATAAGATAAATAAATATTATGTTCAGTATATTTTCATTGCATTATGTATAAGGGAATAAAGGGCTACACCGAGCGCAGCATGATACGACCGCAGCATGTCGTCCACTGAAATTTGAAAAAGTGTAATTTAAAGAGAGTATGGACATAGGAAAGAGCTTGACACAATAATTAGATGGACGCAATAAGGAGATTGACCAAGTAATTAGCTGGACACAAACTAGGGAAAATAAAAATTAGCCCTTATGATTCCTCTGCCCTTATGACTCCTTATGATTCCTCTTTGACCCTCTATAGCTCAGAAACAGTAAGAGCTATGCCCAATCCATTGACATGATGCTGAAAGCTTATATCAAGAGGAATCAAAAGAAAAAAAATCCCATCGAAATGCGATGAAAAATAAAAATTTTAGGTAATCTGTAAATTTATGATTTTGGCCCCCTTCGGCCCCTCATAGCTCCGGAATGGCAAGAGCTACGGCAAATCTGTTGAAAACTACTGAAAGCTTACATCAAGTAGAATCCAAAGAAAAAAATCCCATCGAAATCCGACGAAAAATAAAATTTTTAGGTTATCTGTAAATTTATGATTTTGGCCCCCTTCGGCCCCTCATAGCTTGGAAACGGTAAGAGCTACGCCAAATCTGCTGACATATAACTGAAAGCTTACATAAAGAGGAATCAAACAATAAAATCCCATCGAAATTCGATGAAAAATAAAAATTTTAGGTTATCTGTAACTTTACAATTTTGGCCCCTTTCAGCCCCTCATAGCTCCGAAATGGTAACAGCTACGCCAAATCTGTTGAAATGCTACTGAAAGCTTACATCAAGAGGAATCCAAAGAAAAAAATCCCATCGACATCCAACGAAAAATAAAAATTTTAGGTTATCTGTAAATTTACAATTTTGGCCCCTTCAGCCCCTCATAGCTCGGAAATGGTAAGAGCTACGCCAAATCCGTTGACATAAAAATGAAAGCTTACATCAAGACGAATCCAAAGAAAAAAATCCCATCGAAATCCGATGAAAAATAAAATTTTTTGGTTATCTGTAAATTTACGATTTTTGCCCCCTTCGGCCCCTCATAGCTGGGTAAGGAAACAAGTTACCAAAAATCTAATAGTAGAGCGCTGCGATAATTTTTCATTAGGAATCCTTTGGAAAATATTGCATCAAAATCGGACTAAAAATAAAAAAATGAAATTTTTGAAATTCGCCCCTCTTGGGCCCCATTTATCTCGTGAAATCCGTTGGCATACTCCAGATTGGAAATTTTCTAAGGAGTTTACTGAAAGTAACCCCATCAAAATCCGATAAATAATAAAGATTCTACAGTCAAATATGTGAAAACAACCAATTTAACCCCTTTTGGCCCCTTTTTCTAAAAAGGGCAGGGCCAGGAACATAAAATTATAGCCCTAGCTAAAGCATGTGCCAAGAAACATCATACTAAAATTTGAAAATGATCTGTTCACTGGAACCAAAGTTATGCTGTCCACAGACACAAAAATACCCAATTTTAACCCTTTTTGGCCCCTTTTTCTAAAACGGGTGGGGCCAGAAACCCGAAATTAAAACCCAGGATAGCCATTATGCCAAGAAACCACATACTGAAATTTGAAGATGATCCATCCACTAGAAACAAAGTTATGCTGGCCACAGACGCCGACGACTGTGCCATACCATAATACGACCGCAAAATTTTTGCCATCGTATAAAAATCCTTACTCTGGTGAAAATCGCAGCCACCCCTCAGAAAATCAATACTCCATACCTTAATGCTCCATTCCATTAGGAAATAATCGCTTGATTTTAAGGGCCTGACAAAGTTTGTCAAGCCAGAATATCTATTTCCTAAAATTTGCACTTAATGGCAAGACTACCAATGGCAAGACTATTTATTCTACTTTTACCAAATTGTATGTGGAATTCTGGGGTTAGAATATTTATTTATCTGCAGGGAAGTGAAGGTCAGAATATTTATATTTTACTTTATTCTCGCCAGAACATTTATTAACAAGAAATATGCCCCCCCCCCACACACACACACACAAAGAATAAAATGGTCATCACTTTCTTTATTCCATTCTGAACCATATTAAATATTTTGCACTTAGCATAGTTTCATGAAACTCTCAGGGACTTTGTCATATTTAATATTTGTAAATAAATTTTTCAAGACTAGGAGCAAACATCGAATAGGTGACCTTGCACGGCAACAGCAACATGCTTTTTTAATTTCTAGTAACCTTGAAACTCTACATTCAAATTTCCATATTAAGCGTGATATCACACATGAAAGAAATTACTGTACCTCTTACAACTATATTTATTTTTAGAACTCGGATTGTCTCCCTTACACTGGCAATTAATATCTGTGTAGGTTTGTTCACTCAGAATATTCTGATCGTTTCAAGAGCGTTGAGGTAAAAAAATGGTAAAACTGCAAACTTTGGCAGGTACAAACACGTTGTTGACTTTGTTTACTTTTATCGATATTTTCATTAATGTATCAATATATGAACATGTATAATTTTCATTTCAGCAAAAGTAAATAAATGTGTTTCGATGGGATATAACACTGTCAGAACTTTCAAATGCGATATGTCCATGAAAGAATTTTAGATTTTAAGGGACTGTTTTTATGTTGATGGCCGTAATGCACATCACTATTTTGCATCGTATGGTGAACTGGAAATTCTGTGCCTATTGTGGGCGGGGCTTATTCTTGTGACTTTATTGATTGGCCACCTTCATGGCTTGGATGTCTGATAACAAGTATATGCATCAAGATGCATAAAAACAACAAGAAATGCCGATATTTGTGATTCTTCAATCAAATGCAACCATAACTTAATGTCATAAAATACCTTAGGTCAAACAGCGCAATTCTGCTCACATGATATAAATTGAAAGACCTTTCATTTCTTAGTCTATTTGAAGATATAGGTACTTGCATTAAATCAAAATTAAAGATCCGGTTATCCTCTGCAAGTGTAAAAATTATATTTCTCACATTTGAGACAAGCCAGTACCTATTTATAGCCGTTTGAGATATTAAGAATCTAACACCAGGGGAAGTGCGAGACAGGAGATTCTCTTGTCTCGCACTTCCACTGGTGTCTGATTTTATTTCTCACTGTATCAGGGCCGAACATTTGAAATATTGGCAAAGTGGCCAGCTGGGCCCCTAGCAAACAGAATTTACTAGCACAGTATTGTATTCTCAACCGAAAGTGCAGAATATTTCAGTAGCCACCTGGGCTCCTGGTTTTAAAATTTTAGTAGCCCAGGTCAATTTTAGGGGGCCTTGGGCTACTGGGCCCCTGGTAATTTGCATCCCTGCTGTATTCACCCTAAAATACACTAAAATCCACACAAAAATGTCGTCCCCTTTCGTTTGTTTACACAAGGAGTTATGTCCCTTTTTGCAACGTCATAAAATCAGGAATGTACGCCCGAGCGCACCACATTTTAAAAGCCGCTTTTCCTTGTTTTTTCCAGTGAAATGTTACTACAAACGATATAACACGTTTATAACACATAGATTTAATACACTTATGATCACTAATCAGGACAGATGTAGACTATTATATGCAAAACATGATATTTGCCAGTATACTGCAAGTGATTTTTTTGTCTTACACTAGTGTAAGATAAGGAAATCTCACACCGCTAAAAATAGGAACTGCTGTGTCTCAAAAGTGAGAAATCCTTGTCTCAACCCACGGGTGAGATAAGAATTTCACGTGAGGAAATACATTATGACATAATAGACGTCATAGTAAGTTGCTTAGACATGGCGGACGTCAACTATAGTCTGGTTGTACAGAAAACTTGTATTTTGTTTATAACTGTGAGAAAAACAATCAAACAGCATTGAAAATGCAAGATTTAGAAATCTCAAAAGACACTCTCAGGTAAGAAGCCTCGTCAAAGAAATATTGAAATCTTACCCTTGGGTGTCTGAGATTTCTTGATCTTGCACTTTCAATGGTGTTAGATTGTATTAGTCCTTTCCTTTAATTTTACTGCACAAAACTTCTTACACTTGTGAAAGTTCTTTGACATGATCTAATCAATTAGTCTTTGCAACAGCAATTAGATTCATTGCTGTTATCATAAGAAGTAAACCTAAAAACATAACATTACTTATGAGCCTAATAAGATAAAGCTCAATCGCTTGGTCAATTATATATGACATAGCAAGAGGGTAAAACATTCAAACTATGAGAGTCTTTTAACAGGGATTTGCATGACTTGTGGACACTACTGGAGAAAAGTTTTTAAACATATTGAGAATACAAGACAAAAATCTCAGACACCCTTCAAAGAGACGATTTGCTTTCTACCATCTCATATTCAACAGCTCAAAGTCTCCTACTTGAGTGTTTGAATTTTTTGTCATATCTCTTACTTGTGCAAGATTCTTTTCCTCTGTTACAACTTGTATTTTTTTCTAGTATAAATATAGTTTCTAAAACTAGATCTAGTTGATTATGAAATTTCTCACATCGAGTTATAATATAAATTTCGCAAATGTTTTAAAAAGAGGCTTGCCGAGCTTTTAAACACATGAATATTATTTAATGAGATGTGAGAATTTAAGAAATCGCTTCTCTAATGACTGCACGAAAAACATGCAGAACTGTATTCTGAATAGATTTGGTAGGAAATTTCACAAGACTTGTTCTCTCTCTAGAGAGGAAAACAAATGTTTCCACACCGATCAGGAAATGTGAAAACTGGATAGAAATAAGTGGACTTTAAGATATCTAATTTGTTCAATTTCTACCTAGTTTCATATTTCCCAACTGGTTTGGAATATTTGTTCTCCTCACTAGTGAGAAAATAAATCTTATAAATTTTCTCACCATACCTAGTTTTTCAATTAAGAGCATTATCTGCACTACATTAATACATATTCTATACTGCATTTGATACAGTTTCTGTACTATATTAACTTGAATTTGGCACAACACGTGACCTGGCTTGAAGTGGCTTACAAGTTCAATCAACCTCTTACAAATAAATCTCATATTTGTAGACACTATACTTATATTTTGTATTATCATGGAATAAAGGGCTGACATTGCAAGTAAAGTGATAAGTAAATATCTTTTATGCACAAGACCAAGCAGAGCCATGTAAAAGATTTCTACTTGTTGCTAAACTCACAATGTTAGCTCTTTATCCAATGAACTTTTTGTCTTCTCTGTACCGGTAGCTCTTCAATGAGTTCCTTTTCTATATATGTATATATTAAATATGTTGCTTGCATAGTAACATTCCAGATGATTATAATATCTGCATGTTTAATGCAAATATTTATTTGTGTAAGCTAAAAATATCAATAGCCTGCTCACTTCACTGTCATTATAATTTGGCCTTTATTAAGATATAATTGCTATAACTGTTCTTTGAGAGTATCAGAAAATTTACCAAAATTGGAATCAAAATTTTTTAAATCTAAAGAATTTGTTCTGACTAAACTCCATCCAAAAAGCATGGTTGCTAACAAGAATTCCAAAAATTGCTTGTCTTAAAGAGTTACAGGAAATTAACTGAATTTGGACCATATTTTTATTCTTAGTTTTCAGAATTATGTCTTGTATGATAAAAAGGCTAATTTTTTTGAATGTATGCAAAAATTTCAAAAATTGTTAGTCTGGGACATTTTCCGGAAATTTACCAAAGTTGGAACCAGGATAATATTCTGAAAGCTTATTGCACATCTAAAGACTAAATGCCACAATTCTACGTGAAAATTAAAATTGAAAATTCCACAGTTCCAATTTTGTTTAAAGATTGTTGATATATGGACCAAAAATGAAAATTTTGCCAAATTTGTTGATGTGAGGTGACATAATTCTGGTACAGATGTTTGTTACTACTAAAGATGTAATCACTTACCAATCAGCATCTGTCTATGGGATGAAGATGCTGAGATATGGTGCAAACAAACAAAAATATCAAGGAAAAAACACTCTGTCCAACTAATGGCAATATTTGGAAAAATTGGAATTATTTTTTATTTTTCAAAAATAAACTGGGGATTCAATAATGAAATTGTACTATATATTGTGTCAAAATGTCAGTGATATTGAGTAAGTTTTCAGAAAGTTATTGAGGTTCAAAAAAATTTAACATTTGGGTTGACCAAATGTGTAAGATGATGCCAATACCGATGACAGAATCTATGGTCATTATGTCTTGCCTTCGCAACTTTTGTCACAGGCAAGACAAAAATAACTGGTCGTTGTAAAGGTCATGCTTTAATACTACTTGCGTATTCATATGTATCATATGTTGAATGTAAAATGCATATTAATGTTTGCAACAAACAATATATTAAGAAATTTTAAATGGATATTTCAACTTATTTCAATTCATTATAGAGTTCTACATGTATTTACCATTTTATGAATTACAGATAAAAGATATATAGGAAATTTTGTTTTTGAAAGTAACTTAATCAACACATTACACATCAAGCTTGCCCTGGCTGTGATAAAGTCCATATATAAAAAAAAAAAGTCCTATAATCCAAAAGTAATGGTAAATGATGCAATTTTCTAACTTTTGGTACACAAAAACTCCTATTTTAAGCAGTGTGAGATTTCCTTGTCTTGCACTAGTGTAAGACAACAAGTGTGGGCCCAAATTGATGTCTCGCCGGTCCCTGCTTGATCGCAAAATTGATGTGAAAAGTCAAACTGCCTAAATCAGAAAACTTAATATGTTCACTAGACTGTGAAATTAGATTAACTGACAAAAGCAATTTAGCAGACTGTCACATATCTGACACCCAAAACCAAAATTCCAAATATTAATGACCTACCACTGATAGATACTAAAAAACCAAACATGTTCACTAGACCATGAAAATGAGGTTAAGGGCTAAAGCCAAATAGCAGGCTGTCATCTTCCATCTAAGACAAACCCACATGCCAAATATTATTGAACTTACATTAATAGTTACTAGGAAACTTAACATGATCACTGGACCATGAAATTGAGGTCACAGACAAAAGCCATATAGCAGACTGTCATGTATTATGCAAGACCAACATATAAACAAAATATCATTGACCTACCACTTATAGTTACTGAGAAAATGACCTAATCACACAAGTGTGGACCCAAATTGATGTCTCGCCCGTCCCTTCATGGTCATAAATTGATGTGAATTCTCAAACTGACTAAATCAGAAAATAAAACATATTCCCTAGACTGTGAAATTAGGGTAAGTGACAAAGGCAATAGAGCAGACTGTCATGAATCACCAAAAAAAAAAA
>MJUU01009914.1:91711-105844 GCA_002080025.1 Modiolus philippinarum
TTTTTTTTTTTGACAAAATGGTTTCGACCCCATCCCCTGGATCCGTAAATGAATGACCTCTCTCGTTATGGCAGGACGACCAGGTGGATGCCTTGCTTTTGTTATCTCCTCCCCTTTCTCCTTTCTCATGCCCATTTCTCCTGGTCTTACTTTCTTGTCTCTATTCTCCCATCCCTATCTCCTTCCCCTATTTTTGTCCTGGGTTCCCTTATCCTGTCCGCCCCTCCATTATGGTTTCGTTTCCAGATTTTACAGATCACACACCATCAAGCAATTTTCTATATACTGAATAATGTTAAATTTACGTTCACTCTAGCAATAAGTAATTTTTTTAGGAATAAATGACACTAAAACCTTCATAGACTTGTCTTCCTACTGGGACGAATAGTTATAAGCCTCCGATTTTAGCAACATACTAATGACGACAAACTAGATAAGTTTGTTGAGCAGCTTCCAAGAAATGCACATCTTGAATAATTTATTTCAAATGATTTTTTTTTCAATTAAAAAGAGCATATGGAGGAAATGTACTTCAGGATACTTGTGTGAATCTACCGAAATTAGATGATAGTTTTTAAAATGGATTCGTAATTTTGTAGATCTAAGGTTTGATTTTAATTTAACTTGGCGTAACAAAATGGACATCTATTCATCTATCTCTTTTTAAAGGAATTCCGTAAAAGTTGCAACAGTTATCAATTGAATTTACTTGTATTTAAAAAATTCACTTTACTTTTACGTTTAAAAAAAGTGGCTGTCGTTTTTTTTTCCAGAATATAAAATCTTTTATAATTGATCTGAATTATTTTTTGATTTTGTAGGTGAAACATTTGAATTTGTTGGAGGCGGACCTTTACTTATTTGGGGCGGAGCTAAGCCGTGCAAATATCAGTCTAACGATGTTGGATATTGCATGGCTTTTTTCGCTTGAATTCTATGGGCACACGTGACCTTTTATGCAATATCATCAAATGTTTCAGTTTAGATTATCGACGCTCGTCATCTCTTATTTATTCTTTAAAAAGATCAAAGGAAAAAACTAAATTCATGTTACAAACATAGATTACAGCACAAGATCCTATTCATAACCATATTTTATCCACTAGAAATAGATAAATGTTAATATCTTAACTGTGAGGCTTTTCAAGCTTTTTAAAAATTTTAAATTTAACTATCGAGAGTGGGTAAAATATGGTCATAATCATGATAAAGTGGTGTAATCTTTTTCTCTAATAATAAATGATAAACAGCAAGTATAGTACATGCATATCGAACAGGAAGTATAGTACATGCATATAGTACATGCATATCGAATAGATTTGGCCAGAAATAGCATTATAGCAAGGGGCTTTATTAAACATATGTTGAATATGGAATTTATCTAAACGTTCAGAACCTATTGGTGATGTTGACATCATCACCCACTTATATAAAAAGTACTGGTAATAATGCTATAATTAATCCAAAATAATAGCATTTCAAGTTCACTAGTAGATTCTCATTCCCATCTGCCCCAACAATAATCTGTCTGCCCAATAATATTTTTATTTTTAAAAGCTTCAACATGTTCAATTTCAGTATTACTTACTTTTCGATTCCTGTAAAATGGTTGTCTCTCCAGAACTAGAAATATACCGTTTTACACAAATATTAACAATGGTAAATACCTTGTTTTTGACAATATCTTATTTGATTTCAGACTGCAAAGAATAAAATGCTTTTCACCTGCCTCATTATTTTTTATGACCCTGGATGAGAATCTACCTTTTAAGGATGTTTGCTGTTTAAGTTTAAAATAACAAGGATTCTGGTTAAATATGTAATTTTTTTTATTAGAAAAATGTAAAAGAAGTAATTACAACCAAAAAACTGATAGGTTTCCCATATAATTATTCAGAAACAAGTGATTGAAAAAATGGCGAGAAAATGAACTTTTCTGCACTTTTCATAGGGGTAACATTAGGAATGTTTATTATCCAATAATGAACGAGACAAAATCACACCAATTGAATAATATTTTTTCAGAATGCTCCAAAAGAAGTATAAAACAATTAGCTATATATATATATATATATAGGGGGTCACTAGACAAAAATTATTAAGCTTTTAAATGGATAAAACCAGAGAAGTCAGAATATCTGACAGAAATACATGAACATGACCAGCGTACATCCTTAACTTGATGTGGCATAATTGACTTTTACAGTTTACTTACGTCAGGATTACTGAAATCTATGTTACAATACTGACAATGTCCTGTATCAATCTCCTCCTCAGACTCATCATCCTCCTCTTTTGTAGAGTTATCTCCCTTTAGTAGTGAAGATGTTGTACTGTCAACAGTCCCTTGTCTGACTGGTGATTGTGTCAACTGTGGCCTTTGTTTTATTGGTGACGATTGTACATTGTGTAAGCCAGAAGGTCCGTAAGGAGGTGTGCCAATAGGGTGTGCAGGTTGAGGCATTGGTCCTGGAGGTCTATTCGAAGGACTCGTCTGTGGACGTGTTGGAGCTGGAATCATTATTGATGGTCGCACTATTGGTACTTTAGCCCTTGGGGAACCTGCAGTGTTCATCAAGCTTTGAGCAAAAGAACTTATTAATTTACTCTGAGAAGTTTCAGTTGCAGAAGTTGTAACTTTAGAAGTTTGCATGGTAGTTGTATCTGGCAGCGCCTGGGAAACTGAACTTGAACTGGTTACAGTGTCTGAGACAGAAGTTCTACTGGTAGTACCAGTTTGTAATCCAGTAGGTGCTACATTCTGACTGGTACTTATCTGTTTTGAATGAGCAAGAACCAGTGGATCCATTGTTTTGTTAGACTGGTTTGATGAAACTGGAGATGACTGTGGAATTAATGTGCTTGATGATGACATGGTTGCTTTTGAGACTGATGGAGATGCTGATGAGACCTGAGGAGATTGCTGTGAAGTTTGATGAACAATAGATTGACTAGATACTGGAATTGCAGGTGACTGATTTGTTGATACAATGGCATGTGTTGATACAACTGATGCTGTCATGACTGTTGATATACTTGACTGTATCCCATGTTTTGAGACCTCTTGAGAAGCCATTTGGTGCTGTGGAATAGGGGCTGCAATGGCATCCATTACTACAAAAATAATTTTAAAAAATCAAAAATCTTATGTGCCCAGCATTGAAAACTGCCCCCTTGCCCATGAAATTTTTCACCAAGTTGTAGTTCCAGTATTAAACGGTAACCCCTCCCCTCCATACCTCTCTTGGAATGTTAAAACAGACAACCCCATTTACTGCAACTTACCCAATAACCAATTGCAAAGCCTTATTTATTTGTGGATATGTCATGGATGAATATTAAATTCTATATTTGATAATTTTTTAAATTTCATATATTGTTCCTATATATGCAATGATTTCATGTTTCATTTGACTACATTGGTTTATTTCATATATTATTCATATACATTCATTCATTGATTTTCGATTTCTATTTTCTATTTCAATTTACATGACCTTAGTTGTTCTCTATCAGCTTTTACACATTTTTTGGTTAATGGACTTCCAAATATCTTGGTTTTGATCTGCACTGATAAGACATAAGTTGTTGAAATGCGCATATGCAGAAAATAAAAAACAGAAACTTTGGTACAATTTTGTTATTTATTACCGCTGGGCCGATGCCTCTGCTGGTGGACTGTTAGTCCCCGAGGGTATTCACCAACCCAGTAGTCAGTACTTCTGTGCTGACCTGAAAACCGATTTTAATTATTGAAACTTGCAATATCTAAATTTGACAAAATTTTGTTTAAAACTAAGGAGTATCTCCCTCGTGCATAGCTCTGTCCTAAGCTGAATTTTGGCATTTCTATTTATATCATTTTGGTTATTTGTTCTCTATCAGCTTTTACAACTATTTCAGTTAATGGACTTCCAAATGTTTTGGTTTGATCTGCACCAATGAGACGTAAGCTGTCGAAATGCCCATATGCAGAAAATAAATTAACAGAAACTTCGGTATTTAGTTACTTTTATACAATCCGTTCTAACATTTTGATATTCTTTAATTTACCATGACCCCATGATCAATCTTCATTTGAGAGGAAAAATGTTAAACACTAAAAATGGCTGCTACAAATGTCAAAATCAATGAACTATAGATGTGGTATTTAGCCAATAGTTGACAGAAATCGAATATCAAAAAGGCACTGAGCTTCCATTGGCTGGTTGTCATATTTTTTGCTACCAAGTGTTCAGCTAAGATTTCAGTTTGATGTCTCATCACATAGAATTTTGTTATTTGGTCCAACAAATTTGTGTTTAAACAGACAAAACTTTCCAACTTGCAGGTCCAAATGTCCACCAAGATCAAAATCTTTTCCAGAACTCTGGATTTAGATAAAACATTACTGTTCAAGCTAATGGAACCCTGAATTCCACAAAGATGAAAAACACCAATAAAAGTGTTGTTCCATTGCTTGCTTTTCCCACGTATTTGTGGAGATTTTGTCTCATTTGCTTTTACTCCATATCCCTTCATTGCTTATTATTGTGTTATGATTTACAAACTCATATATGTACTACTAATTGGAGAAACTTAACTAGTATTTTTGGCTTTCCAGTTAGCATGGTTAGATCACATTTGGTCATTTGCTTTCTGTCAATTTTTACAAAACTTTCAATTTATGGCCATGACAATCTTTAAAATGTTTGGATTTATTAATCTGCACTGAATAGACATAAATTGTTGAAGTTGCCAGATCTGCAGAAATTTATTTTACAGTGTAATATAACTTTCAACGGTATTTCATATTTTTATTGTAAATTGGGAAATTTTCGTGGTGATGAATGAAGCCCGAAAATTTAACTGTTGCAAATATTTTGATGCAATATTGTGATTTAATAGCTCGACAGAGACCACAAATTCAAGATTGTGCGATATGAAATCTATTTTATTTTAAAAACCATGAAAAAAAGATGGCGCGAAAATTTCCCTTTTAGATGTACGTTTGTATATGTACATGTCAGAATCCCACCAAAACTTGGCACTTTTGATAGTCTACGCCAAAAACTTTTTCATAACTAGTCTTTTGGGCTAGTCCAGATAACAAATTTACTACATGTAGTCCGAAACCCATTTTACTAGTCCGAAAATAAAATAAAATGTAAAATGATGTGCACATTTTTTAATCTTTTTTTTATTCTTTATAATCTTTTAAGACTGTTTTATTTTTATGAAAAACATTTTATTTTCCCACATTTCATTATCAAAATTATTGGAACAAAAAATCCTCACTAGTCCAGTCAGACTATCTCTAGTGGTTTAAAAAACTTACTAGACTGAATTCAAATTTACTACCATTAGGCATCGGACTAGTGCATAACGGAGCAGACTGTTTCGATATTATTTTAGACTTTATATTTAAATGCCATATTTTCAGAATTTTGCATTGGAAATTCACCACTATCCAACAGTGTTGCATAAATTCTGTAATATATACAAATGTACATGTACTAATATATTTGGTGGATGGTGGTATTATTTCTGTATGACAGTTTATTACATGATGGTTAGGAGGTGTGCATACACCTTCATTCATGCTGAACAAATTCAGTAACTTCATGTCGAAACTGGTGTTATCGAAAAGGCCCCGCAATTTCGATCCTGAAACTCTCGGCAAAAGTTAAATTGAGATAAGTGTGGATTCAAATTCTGTTTGACACACTAATGTGTTGATACAGTAATTTGCTGGACACAGTGAATTCTTGAAGTTTTGGCAAACCATATCATTTCTAAGCTTCAGACTAAATATAAAATTATTTCTACTGATACAAGTAAACAAATATTTTACAAATATTTGGTTTAAATTAAGAACAAAGATTCTGGCAAGCAGGAAGTAGTCAGGCGGCAAACCTGAAAATAGCTTAAAAAATACAACTAATTATTTCCATGCTTCAGACCAAATTTCCAATCCTTCTCACGTGTACAAGCAAGGAAATCTGTGACAAAAATTTAGTTTACGGGAAAAAAAATCAAAGGATCAACACAGAAAGTGGATGCCCGACAAATATGAAAATCATTTACACAATACAACTCATCATTTCCAAGTTTCAGACCAAATTTCAAACAAGGGATCTGTGAGCAAATGCTCACTAGTAATACCCCCGCTCTCATCTTCCAGTCTCTAATAACCTGACAAAGTTGGTAAACAAAATGTAGTACCATGTGTCCCACAATATGGCATGCCTACACAAAGCTTCTGACAAAATTTCAAGTTTGTATCATATACCAATGCAGAGAAAAGCTGTATGAAAGTTGTGAGGGACGGACGAGATGATGAAAATTATGAAAGTTGTAAGGGACAGACGGGATGATGAAAATTAAACTAAGTCAGTAAACAGGAAGTAGCATTCTGACAGGTCTGAAAATGCATCCCACAATATGGCATGACTACATGAAGCTTCTGACAAAATTTCAAGTTTATATCATTTACCATTGCAGAGAAAAGCTTTACGAAAGTTGTGACGGACGGAATTACGGAATGGCGGAATGACGGACACAGGTAAAACAGTATACCCCTCCTCTCCGGAGCGGGGTATAATAATTCCCTCAATTACAAGCCAAGAAATCTATGACGAAAAGGAGTAGGTGCGTTTAGGGCCTTATTTGGCCTAAAAAAATAAGATTGCTTAAATTCACAATATTTGTTGTTGAAATGTCCTACAGATATGTGTTAATAGTAAACTGGAAGATTACTCAAGTTTTGATGGACGATTACAGAGTTTTTCAGTGTAGAAAATGGGACAAATTGCACATTTTGTCGAAAAATGACAAATTTAACCCATTTTGACTACTTTTTCCTAAGAGGAAACATAGAGCCCATGCAAGAACCACAAAAATATTTAACGCATCTGTACTAACAAGCTGGTAAATTATCTAATTGGTTCTTGAATGCGCTCTATATTTCCGAGTAGGAAAACCGTTCGAAAACATGCCAAATTCCTTGTACATTCAAAAGCAGCTTAAATATGACGTCAGAACTGTACCAACTGTGACGTCATGGGTTCTAAATTTTGTGTTTTTTTCTTTAGTGCGATCTGAACTTTCTAATGAACATAAAAGAAAATATTCAGGTTCGACATAAAAAATCACCGAAATTTAGGGCCAAATCACACCCTTATCGCACCTTGTCCTTTGGCTAATGGTTAAAAAATCAAAGTATTGGCAAACTGGAAGTAGATGCCTGACAAACTTGAAAATCGCTTAAACAATACAACTCATCATTTCCAAGCTTCAGACCAAATTTCAAATCATTCCCTCCATTACAAGCCAAGAAATCTGTGACGAAAATTTCGTTATGGTTAAAAAATCAAAGTATTGGCAAATAGGAAGTGAATGCCCGACAAATGTGAAAATCACTTACACAATACAACTCATCATTTCCGAGCTTCAGACCGAATTTCAAATCATTCCCCCCATTACAAGCCGAGAAATCTTCGATGAAAATTTGGTAATGGATAAAAAATCAAAGTATCTGCAAACAGGAAGTGGTTGCCCGACAAACTTGAAAATCGCTTACAAAAACAACTCATCATTTCCAAACTTCAGACCAAATTTCAAATCATTCCCTCCATTACAAGCCAAGAAATCTGTGACGAAAATTTTGTTATGGTTAAAAAATCAAAGTATTGGCAAATAGGAAGTGAATGCCCGACAAGTATGAAAATCACTTACACAATACAACTCATCATTTCCGAGCTTCAGACCAAATTTCAAATCATTACTTCCATTACCATGATTACAAGCCAAGAAATCTGTGACGAAAATTTGGATTATGGTTAAAAAATCAAAGTATTGGCAAACAGGAAGTAGATGCCTGACAAACTTGAAAATGACTTAAACAATACAACTCATCATTTCCAAGCTTCAGACCAAATTTCAAATCATTCTCCCCATTACAAGCGGAGAAATCTTTGACGAAAACTTGGTAATGGTTAAAAATCAAAGTATCAGCAAACAGCCAGTGGATGCCCGACAAACTTGAAAATTGCTTACACATTACAACTCATCATTTCCAAGCTTCAGACCAAATTTCAAATGATTCCCTCAATTACAAGCTAAGAAATCTGTGACAAAAATTTCATTATGGTTAAAAAATCAAAGTATCGGCAAACAGAAACAGGATGCCCGACAAACTTGAAAATCGCTTACACAATACAACTCATCATTTCCAAGCTTCAGACCAAATTTCAAATCATTCAAATCATTACAAGCCAAAAAATCTGTGATGAAAATTTAGTTATGGATAAATAAAGGGCTACGCCGAGCGCAGCATGATACGACCACAGCACATTGACCACTGAAATTTGAACAAGTGTAATTTTATTTAAGTAAGTATGGACATACTAAAGAGCTTGACACAATAATTAGATGGAGACAATAAGGAGATTGACCCAGTAATTAGTTGGACACAAACTAGGGAAAATAAAAATTCCTCTTTGACCACTTATAGCTCGGAAACAGTAAGAGCTATGCCAAATCCATTGATGTACTACTGAAAGCTTATATCAAGAGAAATCCATAGAAAAAAATCCCGTTGAAATCCGATGAAAAATAAAAATTTTAGGTAATCTGCAAATTTGAAGTTTTGGCCCCTTTGACCCCTTATAGCTCGGAAACGGTAAGAGCTATGCTAAATCTGTTGACATACTACTGAAAGCTTATATCAAGAGGAATCCAAGGAAATAATCCCATCGAAATCCGATGAAAAATAAAAATTTTAAGTAATCTGCAAATTTGCAATTTTTGCCCCGTTCGGACCCTCATAGCTCAGAAAGGAAACAAGTTAACAAAAATCTAATAATAGAGCGCTACATCAAATTTTCATAAGGAATACATTGAAAAAAACTGCATCAAAATCAGACTAAAAATTTTAAAAAATTATTTTTTTGGGCCTCATTTATCTCATGAACGGAACATGCTATGCGAAATCCCTTTGCAAACTACTGATTGGAAATTTAATAAGGAGCACATTAAAAGAAACCCCATAAAAATCTGATAAATAATAAATATTCTACAACCTAACATAAAACACCCAATTTGGTCCTTTTTCAAAAATGGGAAGGCTACAATACCCAAAGGCAATCCCAGCCTTCCCTTTGTGTCAAGGAACATTGTGTTAAAATTTCATAAAGATTGGTCAACCAGAACTTAACTTATCGCACGGAAACGAAGTGTCTACAGATGCCGATGACGCCGCCAGTATCATACCAATATACGACCTCACATTTTTTTGCGGTCGTATAAAAATCAAAGTATCGGCAAACAGGAAGTGGATGCCTGACATACTTGAAAAGCACTTACACAATACAACTCATCATTTCCAAGCTTCAGACAAATCCCACTCATAGAAGCCAATTAAGAAATCTTTGACGGAAAAAATTGTGACAAAGTGAAAACTAAAGGGCACCCGCATCTCGATGCGGGCCCTAATTATAGTGGCAGAATGTATCTTAAGTCACATTACATCTGGAGTACCCAAAAAGTAGGTCTGTCTTCTGTCAGTGACCCATAATCACAACAAAATACCAATATGGTGTGTACCTTGTTCAACTGTATCCACCACTGAATTTTCAGTCACCAAAGCCTGACCACTGATGTTGTCTGCACCTCTACCTCTCCCCCTGCCCCTGTGTGGAGGTTGATTAACATATTGATTCCTTCCTCTTGGTGGCATTCCCCTTCCCCTGGCACTAGGAAAGGCATGTTCCTCATACCCAACCTGTGTATGGCCTGAATATGTACTATCTTCCTGCCAAGCTTCATGAGGTTGACTAAATGCAGTCTGGTAATCGCCTCTTCCTCTGTGTGAACCATAACCATATCCTCTGGCTCTTTCATATGGATGGTGGCCTTGTGTTTGAGGTTCCTCTACCTTACCATGGCTATAATCAAAGACAGCTTTATCGGCAACCACTGTTTCATTGTCGGTATATTCTTGATATTCTGTTTGGGGCAATCCATACCCTGTAACTGCTCCCAATGTGTGTTCTGTTTGGGGCAAGCCATACCCAGTTACTGCTCCTAATGTGTGGGAGGAAGACGTCTTAGCTTCATAATTTGCCCGAGATGTATCATCAAAGTTTTCATATGATGTGTCTGTGTCATAACTTTGTGTAAATGTATGATGGGGCTGTCTTAGTAAGGGTCTACCATCGAATCGTGGACGTGGTCGTGGAGTCGGTATCAAGCCAACCGGAGTATGTGGACGAGTAATTAAAGGGGCTCTGGGCGCAAAATCACCCGAAAATCGTGGTCTAAATGGTCGGATGTTTGAGTACTGGGGTATGTTTTCTGCCTTTGACCTTTGTGAAGATGGATATAGGCTCATAAAACTACTCATTTTTCCTTTTTGTTCAAAGCAAAGGCTAGCATTGATTCTTTGGAATATGGCGACATGTTATTGTAAGTTGCAAATCGATTACGGAATCGATAAGAAACTCCGAATAATATCTTAAAATTAACTACCCGGTCTCTGCTAAAAAAATAAAACAGGAGCGTTCGCAGTTATGTCACCGATTTGAAGGGTAAATTTGGAGCAGGACGTTTCGGCCATAGTGTAACCTCGGACTTGGTCGTTTCGGACTTGGACGTTTCGGCCATCGTATGCTAAAATTACATGAATACATCTTACACGCATGTGTCAAACTGATGTAATTTTACAGGTAGCTGTTCTTTTAATTGAATAATATAATGTCTTTTGTTTTGCGACATTGGCCATGGGTTTTCCATCCTAGCTTTGAAAGGTTAACTAGTCCTGAAATCCATGATTCTGTGTAGCATATTTTTATTTGGACTTTTACTGTTGCTACAACAGTAAAAGTCCAAATAAAAATATGCTACACAGAGTCATGGATTTCAGGACTAAAAGGTTAACATGCTACCCTATCGGAAAAGTCTCAAAATAACTGTATAATCTTGCTGAGTAAACCTTCATTCAATCCATTAAATGAGTGCACATTGTATTTATTTGATTAAAACACAGTTTTATAGTTAACTCGTACCATTGTTAACTCGTACCATGTTAAGTCGTACCAAAATTTGCTAACTCGTACTAATGCAAACTCGTACCATTTTTAACTCGTACCATTGTTAACTTGTACCAAATCAAAGTCGTACCATTTTAACACTGGTCATTGTTAACTATTACCAACTTACTTCAATGTGGTTATAGACAATAGACAATATTTTATTTGCGCAAACACATTTACAATAAATGATTATATTTCCATTCAAAATTATGGCCAAATAACAAATTTTGATGAGGGTTACAGCAACTGGCTAATCTTAGTAAAATCTCGGGAATAAAAGTAGTGTGGAAAAACCGGTTCTGCCGCACTCACTATTTTCAAGGGTAAATCCTGCATAGTACCCACAGCCCAACGGACAGATGTCCAACTTCGATCACAGGGTCTTCTCTGCCGAAAATCCTATAGCAGCCGTCCATATGAAGAAGACCAAGTTCAAGTTCGATAAGCCAGTATATCTCGGAGCATGCTTTTTGGATTCGAAGCTCATAATGTACGAGTTCTACTGCAGATTCACGAGGAAACAATAACCAGCTGCTCTTCAATGACGCCGACAGTTTAGTCTTTGAGATCCAGACTCAAGATCCAGACCAGCGACTTCTACCAGGAGATCACCCTACAAGTTGAAGCCTAATTTGCCACATCAGCTCTAGAGAGTGCAACAGAACCAGTGCCATTCCAAACTACATGTTCTAATAACATTTAAATTTAAAAAAGCATATATATTTTAATTAGATTGTAATGCTTTCTCGCCTATATAATTATTTCTTTAATGACCGATTTACAGCTTGGTGTTTATTTTGCTCAAAACACAAGATCTTGAAATTTGTCCAATATTCATAACTGAAAACATTTTTGATATAAAAAATAAGGAATAAATAGCTAAAACGGGGCCTCATGCATAGTAAGTTCAAGACTGCAGCTAGTATCGGCTTTAACGGAACTAAATGGCTAGTTGTCATGTTCCCAGTAAATCCTGGTTAACATGTACAAGCAATCCAACTAGCGTCACTGTCTGCGTGGTTAAACTAAAATTACTTTTGTCAGTCTTGAACTCGGAATCGATATGAAATCGTAAAGGCAAATCAGACATACATATAGGTGACCGTGTGACAAATAGGCTATTTCCCACTATAAATATTTTGGTACGAGTTTGAAATGGTACGAGTTCCCGATGGTATGAGTTGAATATGGTACGAGTTTGCATTGGTACGAGTTAACTTTTTGTGGTACGAGTTAACATTGGTACGAGTTTGCATTGGTACGAGTTAACTTGTTTCCCTTCTATACCTGCGGTCAGTACTTGCGAGCGTCGGCTTGGGGTGTGAAATTAAATCTCTTTGAATTGAAACTTTTGTCACTCGCTTGACCGTTGCAATAAGAACAACCGATAATAATGATGCTTGTCATGACTGTTCCCTTCAACACAACTTTCTGCATTCTGTTTTCTATAGATTATAGTCTGTGTAGCAGTCTGTTGTACGATACTTTGTCGAAAGTCTTAACAAAGTCTAATAATATAATATCCACTCGTCATTGATGGTTCTCTTCTGGAAAAGGCGTTTGTCTTACAATTTTTGTATACGCCGCTGACTTTGTGCAGTCTCTTAGATTGCGTCTGATGACCCCAAGCGTTTTGTTTCCCTTTAATCCATTATTATAGGTAGGTCTATCCCATAATAAATCCTTGTTGATGGCGAGTCCAAGTTATTTACTGGCGTCTACGGCTTCTATGGTGTATCCTTTAAGTTTGTAATTTCTTATTATTGATTCTTTGTTCCTTGGTGGTACTTAAGTATTTGAATCACGATATATTTCTTTGCTTTGAAACACATTTGCCATTTAGTTTTGTAATCTTCCAGCGATGAAAGGTTTCATGAAGAAAAGATAACAGGAAACACTTACATTGGCCGAACATTACAATTACAAGCCACAATCCACCAGGTTGTCTGTAGTTGGTTACTTTCTGCTTGGTTGGAGATTTTCTTATGAAGTGAGCTGTCGTCTGTTAAATTCTTTTATCATCGAAAATGATGTTTCTGGAATAGGAGGGGCGAGGACCGTTCCTTTATTGCAACGGTCAAGCAAGTGGCAAAAGTTTCATTTTGAATAGATGTAATTTTACACCCCAGGCCGACGCTCCGAAAGACTGCCTGCGGAGAAAGAAAAACATTTTACACATTGTTAACTTATTGACAGGAGACAACATAGATCGTGCATGCAGAATAACTGATTGACAGTAGCGTCTTGATAAGATTTTACATTTGATTGGTTACATAATAATAAAACTATCCAATCAAATTTAAAATCTTCTCCGGGTAGCGCTTTCAATCAATTGATTTACATACATCGATGTCAGTCAATTATCAACAATGCTTCTATACCTGTGGTCAGTACTTGCGAGCGTCGGCTTGGGATGTGAAATTAAATCTCTTTGAATTGAAACTTTTGTCACTCGCTTGACCGTTGCAATAAGAACAACCGATAATAATGATGCTTGTCATGACTGTTCCCTTCAACACAAATTCTGCATTCAGTTTTCTATAGATTATAGTCTGTGTAGCAGTCCGTTGTACGATACTTTGTCGAAAGTCTTTACAAAGTCTAATAATATTATATCCACTCGAGATCCATTGGCTACTTTACTAGGTACCGTATAGCGGGTAATTTTCGCGGTTGCAAAATTTCGCGATTCGTTCCCTACAGAGGGGTACTCAATTTTAGAGGTCATAAATTCTCGCGATTGGTAAAGTTTGTAAAGGACACACATATATAAAAATATACTGACTTTAATTTCGCGAGTTTTTATTTTCGAGCTCCTATAAACCTCGCGAAAATAGCAAAAATTAGAACCTCGCGAAAATTAGTTGGAATGTTGTTTTTCTCAAAGCGATCCATGATGTTACTGTGGATTATATGTTCCATGACTTTGCAAGTGATTGATCTAAGGGAATCTTGTCTATAATTTGCTGCAAGGTGTCTTTCGTTTTTGTAAACAGGGACCCGTTATTGGCGTCTCTCCGATCCTGAGGTACTTTTCTTGTGTCTATCGATTTTTTTTAAA
>MJUU01009918.1:7296-28476 GCA_002080025.1 Modiolus philippinarum
TCAGTATAGCGTTATATTCAACTGGCATTAAATAAACCTATTTTATGAACAGGTCATTTCAAAATGTTGACCAATCACAATGTTAACAACACTTAATTATAATTACTATAAGAATATGCATCATGCTAAATACCGTGGTCGTGTACGCTGTTTACATGTTTTATTATCTGTTTGAAATGTTTCTGCTTCAGCATTACTGTGACATATTCTTATTACTTGACTGTTAACTAACGACTTCTTACACACTCTTGTTCTGTTTGTTAGACCCTGCTCTCTCTTATAATTATAATACTTCATTATGCTCTTACCAACAAAACTTTAAGAATTTTCGATACAAACCTGGTCGGGGAGTTTTTTTTAATTTTATGTTTGATGAAAGGTCATGTCTTAGTCAAGAATAACATTTAATTTGTGCCTTCTGAATCTAGTAAGATTGTTGATTTACACGTTTTAACAGTCTATTTTTTTTATTATAGTTAATACAAGTTATACAAAGCTTAAGCTATGAATAACTAGATACCGAAGTCACTGTGAATTTACTTTCTGCATATGCGCCTTTTCGACAACTTATGTCTCATCAGTGCAGATAAATTTAAACGTTTGGAAGACCATAAACTCAAAGATGTTTAAAAACTGAAAGAGAGCAAATAACCAAAGTGATCTAAATTTAAAGCCAAAATCAGCTAAGGACAGAGCTTTGCATGAGGGAGATACTCCTTAGTTTTAAATAAAATTTATAAAATTTTAGATATTGGAAGGTTTAAAAAATAATCGGTTTTCGGGTCAGCACCGAAGTACTGACTACTGGGCTGGTGAATACCCTCGGGGACTACCAGCAGTGAAATGAAATGACTTTTGCATCCATTAATACATGGTAGCCATCAACTAAATTACATCTTAAGAAAACTACTCTAGTATTTTTTACTATTGAGTTAACTCTTTCTTGGTGGTTTTAACTGTAAAATTGATCATCGTTCTCTTTAGAAATAAGACAGTTTTGGTTATACCCCGTTTTACATGTTTTGGTATATGTTATGCTAAATTGGTATAAGCAAATATTGTTGATATAAAACACCAGACTCTCTTTGTTTTGAAGGGAATCACACTGTCAATGCTTTAATTTTTTGTTTGTATGATATATGATATTATTCAATAGTAGTAGTTTTGTCTTCGTGTGTGATGTTTATGGTACTAATTTGTCTTTATTATTGTCTGCATACTAGAAAGATTTCTAGAAGCTTTTTAACTTTTAACCTAGGCACTGTTTGATGGTTAGTGTAGTCACACGTACCATGGATTTTTTAATTGGATTTGTCTTAGGGTTTGAAAAGACATTTTGTTATTACCCGCATTTACAAATAAGCTACCAAAGAGATCTTTCACACCAATCAAACTTCTAAATATTAGAAAATGACACTACCAATCAGCTACAAAACAAATCTTTAAAAGCATATATACCTCATTTACGGCGTGACGGGCGATGTATTTTTGGCAAGACATGCTTTCCCTTCCGGAGCACCTGATGTCACTCTTGTTTTTGAGAGTTCATACTTTTAGTGCTCTAGTTGTGAGTGTTGTATTTGTGGTGATCGTGTGTTTTGTGAGTGTGTAGTGTCTTTTGCCTTCTGGCTTTCTAGTTTTTGCCTTGTTTGGACTTTGATTTATGCAATATTGCGCTTTGTTTCTGCTGCCTTTATTCCGAACATAGTTTGGATGGTCTTAAGTGTCGACTTACTGTCTATAAATCGGTTAATGAACAACTTTATCTTCTTGTGATTTTGCGCCTATCCAGCTTTAGTAGTAATTGAACACCCTTCACCTCTCAAGTTCTAAATAGTCCGCATTACCGTTAGTTTGTACTTTATCTTGTAAATATAAATTGTGAATGTAATTTTGGCACCTAAAAATTCTTCAAATGAACATATTTGTGTTTTTTTTTTATTTCAGCTAAAAAACTGTCTGGCTGATACAATGAAATACGTGATTTGTGTAGTACTCCTCGTTTTCTTTACCAACTGTAAGTGATATTCTATATAAATCAAGATATTGCAATATTATCTGTATGCTCATTTTTTGTTTTACACTTGACATTTCGACAACTTATGTCTCTTCAGTGCAGATCAAATAAGAAAATTCATATAGCGAAACATTTGTAAAATCTAATAGAGGAGAAAATATCAAGATCTATAATGAAAGGCTGAAACAAGCAAAGGATAATGATATGCAAGAGGGAGAAATTCCTTAGATTTAGCACCGATGTGCTGGCTGTTGGGTTGGTTAATACCACCAGGGACTAAAAAGTCCATCAACAAAAGCTTCGGCTAAGTGGAAACAAATAATAGACTACCAAAGTTACTATGAATATAAATTTTGCATTTTGACAACACATTTGTCTTCAGTGTAGATCAATCTTAGGTATTGTTCAATTAAAGACAATAAATGATTTTTTATAACAACCCTCTGAAAATACTTTTCAAATTAAAAATAAATTGAGGCATTTTTCAACTATTATGTGTATTAAAGAAGATCCAGTGTTTTTTATTTCTTTTTTACATATAGGTATTGTCTTCAGAGAGTGCAATATGCATTTTGTTTAAAAGTCTCGTCATTTTATACAAAGGCAAGGTTCAGATGTGCGATACAAGCACTTGAGAGTCTCTTGTATTAAATTCAGGATAGTGCAAATTAATATCGTTTATAATATATCTTCAATATATAATTATCAAATATCTTTTTTAAAAGAGATAAGTTATAGCTCGAAGAACACAAACAATTATGAGCATGTGCCTTTGCAAGAAAAAACGGTAGGTATATCATAGATGTAAAAAAAAATAATGGCCGTTTCATCGACAAATTATGTGAATTACTAGTATATTCCAATATACCTGCTGGAAGTGGTGAAGTATAGTTCTAACGAACATATTTGCATGATCTGAGTATACATCTGAATTGCCTCCACTAATTTACTTTTCTCATTTGCATTTACGACTACAAATGAAAGGCAACCTGTCGTCAGAACTATGACGAAACAAAAGCTTACAGTCAAAAATCGTCAAAAATGTGTTTAAGAAAATATAATGGGAAAAATTTTTAGAAACATCATTCATAAGCTTAAATATAACCATTATTACATTAAGGATATAAATATTCATTTTTTTACTAATTTCAGGCCAGGGACAGCCAACACCAGGTAGTATAAAGCCTATATGCATATTGAAATCACACTAGGGATAGAAAAATTAAGTTTCATTACTGGTTTCATTTAAAATCCACATTTTAAACATATGCTTATATCAATGGAAGAAAATAAATTTCGTTTGAAGGAAGGTGAGTAGGTTTGGAAAATTTATCTGAATATAATACAATTTATATACTTTTTATATCACATTACATAAGATGAATTAGTAACTGACTGGAAAGAGGCAGTTGCAAGGTACGAAATAAATATTGCTAACTGGCTAAAAGACCCTGCAATCTTGATCATGAAGACATAAAAATCATTTTCACCGGAGAATTTACACCCTCTTCTGTTTAAGGGTATTTAGAGTAAGTTTTTATCAGTTCTGACAACAAAGACCAAAGAACAATTCATTTGAGTCTATTACAGCATTTCAATGGAAACTAGACGATTCTTATATATTTGTGAAAAACTTGCTTTTAAACCCTCTGCCGTCATTCCTTATTATTCATTTTTTTATTTATTGACAATATTTGTTTTGTTGAATTTATCACTGTTAAAAAGTGTAATACATATGTATATGATACAAAGATGTTACTTACCTGGTCCAGAGCACGGCTCCTTTCAGAAATATATTACACATGTAAATAATAACAGACAGATATACAAAGATGTTACTTACCTAGTCCATAGCACGACTGCTTCCAAAACTGTAATACACATGAAATGAAAACGGACAGATATACAATGATGTTCCATACCTGATCCGTAGCACGACTCCTTCCAGAAGTGTAATACATATGTAAATGATAACAGACAGATATACAAAGATGTTATCTACCTGTTCCATAACACGACTCCTTCCAGTTGTTTAATACATGTGTAAATGATAACAGACGGATATACAAAAATGTTACTTACCTAGTCCATACCACGGCTTCTTTCAGAAGTGTAACACATAAGTAAATGATTCTTTAAAATACTGTCGAATTACTAAATAATAACGATATTCAAGTGACATGCTGCACGGTACACGATTCACAAAACACACTGCCAAATTGATTTCTTTCTTGTTTTCTTTATAGTGCTAATCGAGTGCGTGCAAACCGTAGTAGGGAACGTTAAATGTTTCCATCACTGTATAGACAACTCAGAAAATATATGACGGATAAATCATCAAATGTGATGACAAAAATGTTCATAATCACGAAATCTGAAAGTGCAGCTTCAGTTCGCATAGATTTTACCCATGTTTGAACGAAAGAAACTCAGGTAAAAAATTAAGATTCCGTCAATGTTTACTACTCGCATACGACGAATCTTCAGAATGAAATATGTAACATCTTAATATGTCAAACGAATGGTTCCCTGTCACATTTTACCTTACACACTGTTAGTCTATTAACTTGAAAACCATATTACAAAGCTAATCTAATCTAAGAAAGAGGAAAATGGTCGTAAATTAAAGTGCAACTCAACTCATTTAGTGGAGTTTTGGTTGCCACTGGAAAGGGCAGAAATGGGTAGGGGCAGGAAATTAAGTCTTCTTACCGCCTCGGAAGGCTCCTTTTCTCATAAATTTATAGAAGGCATATGTATACTGTATGGAGCGTGTCGTTTCTCTACACCGTTCGTATAGAATGGTTTTCGGTGCGGCGTTCCGTGTTATGACCTGACTACACCACATAGACAGGACATTCTCGTATCCAGCAGCATGAGACGACAGATTTGTAGACGGAGCAACTAAACCCCGATTCAAGTGTCGGGTAATAGCAAAAAAATATATAATCATATTCCTATAGAGGTGTGTATTGGGTCAGTTCACTTTAACTGGTCAATAGAATGACTAATTCGAAATAGGAAGCCAAATCCAGTGCCAAGGTCATCTACCGAGTGCCATATACGGAATAAAGCCTCAGTATGTTTAAAGGGTTAGAATTTTCATAAAACTGTAAATATCTATTATACGCAGGCTAAAATTTTCATGTCAGAGAAGTCTGACTTTTGGCCTTGTGAATATCCTATGCGACATCTCGTCCACCAGCAGTGACATCGACCCAATGATTCTAAATACAAAAACCAAAGTTGCATAAAAACAGTGAATTTTCTTATGCTGTACATGTGTTTCAAGGAGTAACCTCTTATCAGCAGCATCAAAATCAAACAATACGGAAAGCCATGATCCAAAAGTAGTCAAAAAAGAAGTACTCATTTCCAAAAATATCGAAATAGGAAGCCAAATCCAGTACAAAGGACATCTACCGAGTGCCATAAACGGAATGAAACCTCAGTATTTTTAAGGGGTTAGAATTTTGATAAAACCTGTAAATTTCTATACACGCAAGGTAAGATTTCCATGTCGAAGTTGCATAAAAACAGTAAATTTTGTTATGCTGGATCCGTGTTTCAAGAAGTAACCTCTCATCAGCAGCATTAAAATCAAACAATATGGAAAGCCATAATCCAAAAATCAATATTTAAAACAAGAAAGACAGAAATTTAGTGCGAGGACAGGGCAACGACCACTTCAAAACACTAAAAGTCTGAAAGGGTACTTTTTGTACTGAAAAGTACTGAAAAGGACCCGACCAGTCTCATCTTGTTTAAAATTCACTCAAGCAGTCACGACCAAAGTCTGATTCAGTCTGAAATTCACTGAACCAGTCTCGACCTGTCTCGAATAGTCTTAAAATGCACTGAACAAGTTTCGACCTGTCTCGAGAAGTCAGGACCTGTATTTAAAGAGTCTAGACCTGTCTCGACCAGTCTGAACCTGTACTGGAAAGTCTCGACCTGTCTTAACCAGTCTGATAGAATGCCGAAAGAGTCTCGACCTGTCTCAACCAGTCTGATTTAGAACTGAAAGAGTTTTGACCTGTCCCGACCAGTCTAAAGTTTTAATAAAATAGTCTTGATAATGGAAATCTCTTATGTGTGCTCTGAATCAGTAAATTAATTTAGGGTATAAAAAAAAATTCCTAAATCAACCCTTTATGTATAAAATGCAAAATGTTCAACAAATGCTTTCATTACTATTATATATAAAGTATCAAAAATTCTAAATTCACCATAGCAGCTAGCATTACCAAATGATGAACAGAAAATTAATATACTGTATAGCAACAATACTACAAATAAAGAAAGAAGAAAATAGAAAGAGAGAACACTTAACTGTCATCAGACTCTTATAAGAGATCAAGGGGATATAATTTTACCTTGTTCAAAATTTTTTATTTTACTACCTTTTTTAGCTCATCTGCCTATGCAAGGGTGAGCTTTTGCCATCACTTGGCGTCCGTCGTCCGTCCGTCGTAAACTTTTCATTCAAAGGTCTTCTCCTCTGAAACCACTGGGTCAATTGGAACCAAACTTGGTCACAATAGTCCTTTGGTGGTCACCTTTAAAATGTATCCTATAGTTCCGTACCTCATCCAAGATGGCCGCCAGCGGAGAACATAATTTAAACATTGGACCCTATGGTAAAGACATTCAAAGATATTTTTCTCAGAAACTACCAGTCCAATTATAACCAAACTTGAGCTCAATGGTCCCTTCCAAAAAGGTATCCGACAGGGCCGTACCTCATCAAAGATGGCCGCAATCGGGGAACAAAGTTTTAACATTGGACTTTATGGAAAAGACATTCAAAGATCTTCCTCTCAGAAACTACTGGTCCAATTATAACTAAACATAGCTACAATGGTCCTTACATAGTCCCTTCAAAAAAAGGTATCTGGCAGGTCCGTACCTTATCCGTGATGGCCGGCAGCGGGGAACATACTTTTAACATAGGACCCTAAGGATAAGACATTCAAAGATCTTCTCAGAAACTACCAGTATAATTATATCCAAACTTAGTCACAACGGTCTTTAGATGGTCCCATCCAAAAAAGTTTCCGGCACATTCGTGCCTCATCCAAGATGGCCGCCAGCGGGAACATAGTTTTCACATTGGATCCTATGAAACAGACAATCAAGATCTTTTTCTCAGAAACTATAAGTCCAATTATAACAAAACTTAGTCACAATTGTCATTAGATAGTCCGTCAGGTCTGTACCTCATCCAAGATGACGGCCAGCCGGGAATATAGTTTCAACATTGGACCCTATGGAAAGTACATTTAAAGATCATCAGAAACTACAAATCCAATTAAAAACAAACTTAATCACAACGGTTCTTAGATGATCCCTTCCATAACAAAGGTGTCCGGCAGGTCCATGCCTCATCCAAGATGGCTGCCAGGGGGAACGTAGTTTAAACTTTGGACCCAATGGATTCTAAGGGGAACCCCTGTCCAAATTTGTATTTGAGTTGTGGTTTGATACGAGTTATAATGGATGGTAGAGCTCTCAGTTCTCCTGGAAACCAGGCCAGAAAACTGAAATTTTAGAAAAAAAGTATTCTGCTAGATATTTTTATATAATTCCAGCAATATGTATAAACTAAATCACAAGGGGAAACCCTGCCCAATTATTTGTTTAAAAGGGGGACTGTGAATGTTTTAATTTCAGAAATATGTATACATGTATTACCTTGATTATAATCCGAACCCCTGTCCAATTTAATTTCAATGTTGTTCTGTTTGGGTTTGTACAGGGTGGTGGTGCTTTCGGTTACCATGGAAACCAATCGAAATAAACAGCTGCGCCAAGTCGCATGATACGCCCGTCGTCACCCCTTCAAAACTTTAAGTGATTAAAGAATGTGGTTCTCAATTTAGAATACACCTATTTCTGCTCAATTAAACATGATAGCCTCTTTAATAAATCAATCTGCAAAGTTTGAAGTGAGCTGATCAAACTATTAATCAGTTCAAGTGCATTATGTATAAAATTGCCTTAAATTTGAAAAATAAAGTCCCATAACTCTTGCAAGAAAATCGAAATTTCACGAAAAAGTATACAGATCATGAGGCCATCATACCCAATATCTTTACAAAGTTTGAAGTGAATTGGTCAAAGAGTTGTCAAGTTTGAGCGCAACATGTAAAAAATTGCCTTAAAATTGACAATTAAAGTCCCTTTATTCCTACAAGAAAAATCGAATTTTCACGAAAATGTATACAGATCGTGAGGCCATCATACCCAATACCGCTGCAAAGTTTGGAGTGAATCGTGGAAAGGGTTGTCGAGTTGGAGCGCGACATGTAAAAAATTGCCTTAAAATTGACGAATAAAGTCCCATAACGCCTACAAGAAAAATTAAATTTTCCCGAAAAAGTATACAGAATGTGAGGCCATCATACCCAATACCTCTACAAAGGCCAAATGGTTATCAAGTTAGAGCGCGACATATGAAACGGACGGACAGGCAGACGGACGGACGGACAATCGGACATTGGTATACCATAATACATCCGTCATTGGACGGGCGTATAAAAACTGAAAGTGTAGGAAAAAAAAGAATTCTTCTAAATTTAATGTTTTGTTTTTAGAAATATTTAAACACTAGTAAATAAGGAAAACCCCTGCCCAAATATTTTTAAAGGGGCTTGAAATGTTTGATTTTGGCAATAATTATTACCTAGATTGTAAGGGAAACCCATGCCCAAATTATTTTTGAAAGGTGATCAGAAATGGGTCGAAATGGATAACACATTCAATAATTCTTTCTGAAACACCTTATCGAAATAGAAGACAATGGAACTTAGATGGTAACTGCCAATAAAGGTATCCGGGAGCTCCAAATTTCATCCAATATGGCTGCCAGCATTAAGATTGTTTATACAGGATTCTATTAATAGAATTAGGTCTCTGAAACCACTAACCCAATATCACAAAAGTCCTCTGGTGGCCCCCTTCAAATTTGCATTTGTCATGTCTTTATCTAATCCAAGGTGGCCCCAGCAGGGAGCATAGTTTAACATTAGACCCGATTGGAAATGCCTTTTAACTATGCCAGCCATAGTCGAGGTGAGCGATACAGGCTCTTGCGAGCCTCTTGTTATTTTTTTTTCTTATTTTAGAAAAGGAAATATTTCTTTTTTATCAATGTAATTAAAATTATGAAACATCAATTCACCCTTCAAATTCTATGTGTGTACCACTAAGCAAGTTATAAAACATATATGAATGCCCAAAATTGCCATTTAAGGTACAAAAACAAATGTACATGTTATATTCATAGATGTTACAATTTTTAACTGAGGCTATTTCACTCACCTGTGTTATGTTTGTTAATTGAAGATGTAACTGATGATGAAAATCAACTCAGTTTGCAATGTGCAATAATTAACAATTTATTGGATATATAAGAAATAAATTTATTATCTACACAAATAATTAAATTTGTGAATTTTATATTGTTGTTCAAAAAAAAAAAATTCCAAAAGGGAATATATAATTATACTTGTCCAGCACTAACCTATGTCCAAGACGTTTCGGCCTATGGCGTTCATCAGTCAAAAAATCTTTACTTCAATCTACATGTTGGTCGCATATTGTTTCCTGTCTCAACATGTTTTGATTAAGCTCTTGTTTATTGTCTTCAGAGTTATGACGTCATAATACATTCAACGTCATAATTAAGCTTCTGTGACGTCACAATTGTTAAAGTGTCCATTTTAAGGGTTAAGTTCACTATTGATGTTTGCTCCAAATGGATTTTATATTGATTGAATTTTCTCATATTTACTTTGATTCTTGGTTTGACTTAATTAAACAAGAGAATATGTTTGATATTAGTTTTTGAGAAAAAGAGTTATTCAGTATTATTTCAGTAATAATCTATAGATGAATTGAGTAGGGATTTCTGCTATTTAAAGTTTAGAACTTGGATCCTTTAAAAATATGTTTTAAAACTTTTGATGTTTCAGTTTATTCAGAAAAATGAGGTAAGAAAAACACTTTAAGTTTCTTTTTTTAATTGTATCTTGATTTTGAATGCTTGAACATCAGTTATATTTTTTCTATTTTTTTAACACAGGTCATGATTGTTTCAGTACTAATTTAGGCTGGTCGAAACAGGTTCAAACATGTCAAGATTCTATCTGCATTAAATCAGACTGGTAGAGATTCTTTTAGTACTATATCAGACTGGTTGAGTTGTTGGAACGGGGAAATTCCCTGTCTATGCGGGGTAGTCCGGTCATAATACGGAAAGACTGACAGCGAACCATTGTAGCCAAACTGTGTAGAGAAACACCAAAATCCATGCCGTATAAAGACTCCTTCTATATTTTTCTAATGAGAGCAGAGTCACTGGGTCTCGTATAGAAGGTTCAATTTCCTGCCCCCATTCATTTCTCCCTTTTTCAGTGGCAATCCAACTTGTTGCCCCGATTTTCCCTTCCACCTGTGTTTCTTTCTT
Source organism: Modiolus philippinarum (assembly GCA_002080025.1). Taxonomy (NCBI): domain Eukaryota; kingdom Metazoa; phylum Mollusca; class Bivalvia; order Mytilida; family Modiolidae; genus Modiolus; species Modiolus philippinarum. Next base: position 17,784 of record MJUU01009918.1, read on the forward strand.
CTTTAGCTAACATTTCTCTTCTTTTTAACTATGTTCCCTGCAGGCGGCCATCTATAGCTCAGCTATTTAAAGCAAGATTGAGATTTGCAATCACTTTGCATCTGTCATCCGTCCGTCGGTTTGGCATTTACTATTCATTTAAAGATCTTCTCTGAAAGTACTGTGCAAATTTGAATAAATCTGGGCCAAAATAGTCTTTAGGTAGATTGTTGTTCCAAGATGGCCGCCAGCGGGGAACATTATTCAATCATTGAGCCCTCTTGAAAAACACATTCAAAGATCATCTCCACTGAAACTGCTTACCTATTGTATCAAAACTAAGCCACAATAGGCATTGCTTGTTCCCCTGTAAAAAGAGTTGTCCAGGTCCGGGAATATCCCAGATGGCCGCTAGAAGGAATATAGTTTTAATATTGGACCCTATAGGAAAACACATTCAAAAATTTGTTCTCTGAACTATCCAGAAAATTGGAACCAAACTTGGGCAAAATTTTCCCTCGGTGGTTCATTGCAAAAGAGGTAAGTTTCAGGTCCGCTCTATATACAAGATAGATTGCCGCCATCTTAGAGCATAGTTTTTACATTTGATCCTATTGGAACAAACATTCAAAAATCTTTAGACCTCTGAAGTGCTGAGACAATGGGAGAAAACTTTGCTACAAAAGTCATTCGGTGGTCCCCCTCCAAAAAAAGAAGTTTTTTTGGTTCGCGCTATATTCATTGTGGTTTCCAGCAGGGAACAGGACTAAACATTAAACCTTATGGGAAAACACGTTCGAAGATCTCCCCAAAAACTCCTAAGCCAATTGGAACAAAAGTTGGCCATAATAATTTTTTCAGGTTGACATTTTATCCGAAATGTATACTAAAAGAGAACATATTAAACGCTGGACTCGTTTGAAATCCTTTCAAAGGTTTTCTCCCCTCAAACCACTAGGCATTTTAGAACCACAGTTTCATTTTGGATTCTTTAACATGGTCCTGGTATTCAATAAAGACTCTTGAGAGCATTTGGTTTCCTTCATTCATTCATCTCATTAACACAGACTTTATGAAACATCTTGTTGCAGATTGTTCTCTTCCCTTAAAAATTGGGCCATGTGAAGCTCGTATTCCAAGGTACTTTTACAATATAAATACTGAAGAATGTGAAAAGTTCTCTTGGGGTGGATGTCAAGCGAATGGGAATAACTTTGAGACTTTAGAAGAATGTGAAACACAGTGCATTGGAACAAATGAAGGTATTTGAATGTTTATTTTTATGCAAGTGTTTGGTAAACCATGTGAATCTACCCACTTTACTATAAAGCTTTAAACAGTTGCATATAATTTGTTAACTGTCAATTAACGGAGTAAGTGCTTCATCTGACGGCCAGATATGACATCAATGAGTGTATAAATAATTAAACAGTTGTCACAGATAATTATATAACTATATAGAGTTATCAAATATATTTAGAGAATTATTTAAATAATTAAATTCTTGTATTTATCACAGAAGCAACATTTTATATCACGTATTGCAACTTCCTACAGATACAAAACACTACAATTTTCGGATAAACCAGTAGGGTTCCGACGATATCAGCTTTGAAATTTATAAATCAGCATGCAGACAAAATCATAAATTTTGGAAATGAGTTAAACTGGTACTACAAACTTTACAAAATATATTAAGTCACCACCAAATTTATGTTTTACTAGAGGAAAATTATTTCAAGCCATATAATTGACTTAATATGATATTGTGACTTTTCGAGAAACAAGTACTTGTCCCTGGCATTAAAGAAGTAATAATATTCAAGTGACATGCTGCACGGTACACGATTCACAAAACACACTGTCAAATTGATTTCTTTCTTGTTTCCTTTATAGTCTTAACATGCACTGAAAAAGTTTCGACCTGTCTCGAGAGGTCAGGACCTGTATTTTAAGAGTCTAGACCTGTGTCGACCAGTCTGAACCTGTACTGGAATGTCTCGACCTGTCTTAACCAGTCTGATAGAATGCTGAAAGAGTCTCAACCTGTCTCAACCAGTCAAAAGTTGTAATACAATAGTCTTGATCATGGAAATCTCTTATATGTGCTTTGAATCAGTAAATTAATTTAGGGTATAAAATAAACTTCTTAAATCAACCCTTTATGTATAAAATGCAAAATGTTCAACAAATGCTGTCATTACTGTTATATATAAAGTATCAAAAATTCTAAATTCACCATAGCAGCTAGCATTACCAAATAAAGAACAGAAAATTAATATACTGTATAGCAAGAATACTACACATTTACTATTAGGAAACATACTACAAATAAAGAACGAAGAAAATAGAAAGAGAGAACACTTAACTGTCATTTGACTCTTATAAAGAGATCAAGGAGATATAATTTTACCTTGTTCAAAATTTTTATTTTACTACTTTTTTAGCTCATCTGCTTATGCAAGGGTGAGCTTTTGCCATCACTTGGCGTCCGTCCGTCCGTCGTAAACTTTTCATTCAAAGGTCTTCTCATCTGAAACCACTGGGTCAATTTGAACCAAACTTGGTCACAATAGTTCTTGGGTGGTCCCCTTAAAATTGTATCCGGTAGGTCCGTACCTCATCCAAGATGCCCGCCAGCGGGGAACATAGTTTAAACGTTGGACCCTATGGATTAAGACATTCAAAGATCTTTTTCTGAGAAACTATCATTCCAATTATAACCAAACTTGATCTCAATGGTCCCTTCCAAAAAGGTATCCGACAGGTCCGTACCTCATCAAAGATTGCCGCCATCGGAGAACATAGTTTTAACATTGGACTTTATGGAAAAGACATTCAAAGATCTTCCTCTCAGAAACTATTGGTTCAATTATAACCAAACATAGTTACAATGGTTCTTACATAGTCCCTTCAAAAAAGGTATCCGGCAGGTCCGTACCTCATCCATGATGGCCGCCTGCGGGGAACATACTTTTAACATAGGACCATAAGGATAAGACATTCAAAGATCTTCTCAGAAACTACCAGTATAATTATAACCAAACTTAGTCACAACGGTCTTTAGATGGTCCCATCCAAAAAGTTTCCGGCAGATTCGTGCCTCATCCAAGATGGCCGCCAGCGGGAACATAGTTTTCACATTGGATCCTATGAAACAGACAATCAAAGATCTTTTCCTCAGAAACTATAAGTCCAATTATAACAAAACTTAGTCACAATTGTCATTAGATTGTCCTTTCTAAAAAAGAAATATCCGTCAGCTCTGTACCTCATCCAAGATGACGGCCAGCGGGGAAAATAGTTTCAGCATTGGAACCTATGGAAAGTACATTCAAAGATCTTTTTATCAGAAACTACAAGTCCAATTAAAAACAAACTTAACCACAGCGGTCCTTATTAAAAACTCTAAGGATCTGCTTGACATCTTAAAATCGAGATCATTATCACACTGTTACAGCATTAAAACTTTTGACTTTTCCACGCTTTATACTACAATTCCCCATGAACAACTGAAATCACGGCTGAAAGATATAATTCATAGATGTTTCTCCCTCAAGAACGGCGAACAAAGATATAAGTACGTTGTTATAGGCAGAGAACAAGCATACTTTGTGAGATACAACTCAGAATCACAGGAAAAATATACAGAGGAAGAAGTGATTAAAATCTTAGAATTTCTGATCGACAATATATTTGTCCAGTTTGGAGGACTTGTTTTTCAACAGACTATCGGAATTCCAATGGGCACAAACTGTGCGCCTCTTTTAGCCGACCGCCGTGCGCGGTCCCGGCTGAAGAATAGGCCGGCAGCATCCTCTGAGCTTGGAGTATGAGCCATCCTAACAGAGGACCCCGAGGGAACCCCGGGATATAGAAATAGGACCCAGTATCTCCGGCTTGCGGGGTGTGACCCCTCCTAAACGGAGGCTGACCCCGAGGGTCCCGGGATATAGAAATAGGACCCATTCCGTGGTTGTGCGGGATTAATAAATACACAACCCATCTTTCGGATGGGATGTAAACTCAGGTCCACGTGTTGGAAGAAATGCCACGCTTCCTGCACGTTAAAGAACCCTTGTAGCAAGCTCTCTTTGGGGTGGTCCGTAGGTGATCGGCTACAAGGCTAAATTCCCCGCCCTTGACGATTTCACCCTACTGTTCCAGTGGCAGTCAGAAATTCCCGTCCCATGGCCATTTCCATACCCCAAAGTGATTATTTATCAACAAACTTGTTCTCGTCTTGATATAGCTGAAATATTGCTGAGTAGACGTTAAACAATATTCAATCAATCAATCAATCTTTTAGCCGATCTATTTCTCCACTCATATGAAGCTGAATTCATCCAAGGGCTTCTTCAAAATAAAGATAAAAAACTGGCCCAGTCCTTTAATTTCAGCTTCCGTTATATAGATGATATTTTATCACTAAACAATCTTCGCTTTGGTGATTTTCTTCATCTTATCTATCCAAAAGAGCTAAAAATTAAGGATACTACAGATACTTCCACATCAGCCTCGTTCCTTGACCTTCATCTTGAAATTGACAAAAGAGGTACACTACAAACTAGGCTATATGACAAACGTGATGACTTCACTTTTCCAATAGTCAACTTTCCCTTTCTTTGTAGCAACATTCCAAAAGCACCAGCATACGGAGTTTACATCTCCCAACTCATTCGCTACTTAAGGGCCTGTGGTCGATACAGTGACTACCTTGATAGAGCTCGGTTGCTTACAAATAGGCTACTTGAGCAAGGGTATGTTGCCCATAACTTGAGGTCATCACTACAGAAGTTTTACGGTCGACATCACGATCTTGTGGACGGCTATGAGATATCTGTTTCCCAGATGACAACAGATCTTTCTCTTTGCCAGTAAAGTTTGTATTTCCTCTACCGGATTTGACTTTACTACCGGAGTTGACATGTTCAACACGACGGGTGTCTTATAAGAAGCAGGAGATGCTTACTCTACCGGTGCACCTGATCTCACCCATGGTTTTTATTGGGTCCGTGTTGTTCATTTTTGTATATGTGCGTGTCTTCATTTTCTCTTCTGTGTCATGCTCATGTTATGTCTTCGTTTTTTTGTTTTTCCGACGTTGCCATTGTCCTTGGATTGTTCTTTTTAGACTGACGGTTCGGTTCTCACTTACCTTAGATGATCCCTTCCATAACAGGTGTTCGGCAGGTCCATGCCTCATCCAAGATGGCTGCCGGGGGAACGTAGTTTAAACTTTGGACCCAATGGATTCTAAGGGAAACCCTTGTCCTAATTTGTATTTGAATTGTGGTTTGATATGAGTTATAATGGATGGTAGAGCTCTCAGTTCCCCTGGAAACCAGACCAGAAAACTGAAATTTTAGAAAAATGGTATTCTTCTAGATATTTTATATATCATTCCAGCAATATGAATAAACTAGATCACAAGGGGAACCCCTGCCAAATTATTTGTTTGAAAGGGGAACTGTGAATGTTTTAAAATTTCAGAAATATGTATACATGTATTACCTTGATTATAATCGGAACCCCTGTCCAATTTAATTTAAATGTTGTTCTGTCTGGGTTTGTACAGGGTGGTGGAGCTTTCGGTTGCCATGGAAACTAATCGAAAAAACTGAAAGTTTAGGGGAAAAAATATTCTTCTAAGTTTTATGTTTTGTTTTTAGAAATATTTAAACACTAGTAAATAAGGAAAACCCCTGCCCAAATATTTTTTGAAAGGGGCTTGAAATGTTTGATTTTGGCAATAATTATTACCTAGATTGTAAGGGAAACCCGTGCCCTAATTATTTTTGAAAGGTGATCATAAATGGGTTGAAATGGATAACACATTCAAACACATTCAATAATTCTTTCTGAAACACCTTATCCAAATAGAAGACAATTGTACTTAGATGGTAACTTTCAATAAAGGCATCCGGGAGGACCACATCTCATCCAATATGGCTGCCAGCATTAAGATTGTTTATTTTGAATTCTATTAAAAGAATTAGGTCTCTTAATCCACTAACCCAATATCACAAAAGTCCTCTGGTGGCCCCCTTCAAATCTGCATTTGTCACGTCTTCATCTAATCCAAGGTGGCCCCATCAGGGAGCAAAGTTTAACATTAGTCCCGATTGGAAATGCCTTTTATCTATGCCAGTCATAGTCCAGGTGAGCGATACAGGCTCTTGCGAGCCTCTTGTTATTTTTTTTCTCATTTTAGAAAAGGAAATTATTTCTTTTTTTATCAATGTAATTAAAATTATGAAACATCAATTCCCCTTCAAATTCCCTGTGTGTACCACTAAGCAAGTTATAAAACGTATATGAATGCCCAAAATTGCCATTTAAGGTACATGTTATATTCACAGATGTTATATAAAATATTCAATTTTTAATTGAGGCTATTTCACTCACCTGTGTTATGTTTGTTAATTGAAGATGTAACTGATGATGAAATCAACTCAGTTTGCAATTTGCAATAATCAACAATTTATAGAAAATATAAGAAATAAATTTATTTTCTACACAAATAATTAAATTTGTGCATTTTGTATTGATTGAATTTTCTCTGATTTACTTTGATTTTTGGTTTTACTTAAATAAACAAGAGAATATGTTTGATATTAGTTTTTGAGATAAAGAGTTATTCATTATTATTTCAGTAACAATCTATAGATGAATTAAGTAAGGATTTCTGCTATTTAAAATATAGACCTTGGATCCTTAAAAAATATGTTTTAACACTTCTGATGGTTCAGTTTATTCAGCAAAAAGAGGTTAGGAAAAAAGTATCTTTTTTTAATTGTATCTTGATTTTGAATGCTTGAACATCTGTTATATTTTTTCTATTTTTTAACACAGGTCAAGACTGTTTCAGTACTAATTTAGGCTGGTCGAAACAGGTTCAAACATGTGCGGTTCCCTGGTGGATTGTGGCATGTGTAGGTGTTTCCTGTTATCTTTCTTATATTAATTCAAACCTGTCAAGATTCCTTCTGCATTAAATCACATGGTAGAGATTCTTTCAGTACTATATCAGACTGGTTGAGTTGGTGGATAGGGGAAATTCCCTGTCTATGCGGGGTAGTTCGGTCATAATACGGAAAGACTGACAGCGAACCATTGTAGCCAAACTGTGTGGAGAAACACCACGCTCCATGCAGTATAAAGACTCCTTCTATATTTTTCTAAGGAGAGCAGAGTCACTGGGTCTCGTATAGAAGGCTCAGTTTCCTGCCCCTATTCATTTCTCCCTCTTTTGAAGATTTGGTCCAGTCTTCACTTAAAAAAAAACACAAGTTATCGGAATAGCAATAAACAGAAAACAAAATCATAGTTCAATAACTAAAGCGATGTTTCTTTGCTTGGTTCTACCATGTATTTTTACAAACTTTTTCATGTGCATTTCCTCCAGATCCCTTTTTGTTTAATTAGCTTCGCTATTTTGTTATCTATAGCGTTTCATATTTTCATTTTTTTGTGTTGACAGACTTGTTATATATCAATTATGAATGATTCACTTCAGATAATAAATGCTTGCTTTATTTGTAACAGACTGTTTATGGTAATATTTGACAGAAAACAATAGTAATCCCGGCACCAATATATTTAACATGTACAAATAATGCATATTCAAGAATTTACGCGATACACAGATATGGTTACGTCTAAAAAAAAACAAAAAAAAAAGAAAAACGAAGTTTGGTATTTTGACTGAACAATTTCAACTTTTATAATTATGAACGTTATAAAATTGGTTGAATTAATTGATATTAAAGGCTTTGTAAAAAAAAAGCCAGTTGGATTTTGAAAGCTCATTTTTTTTCGAGATTGGTTTACCCTTGCCATTAATACGCAAATGTTAAGTTCCAATGCCCCAGTTGTTATATTTTATTGATTAAAAATGTAGAAATATTACAATTAACTATAATTCGTATAGTAAACCTAGTTATTACAAAAAAATATTGCAAAAACCTCTACGTATGACTGTAATAATAGACATTCTCACCATTAGCCGAAGCCGAAACAAAGACTTGTCTAGCAAAATGTTCAACGTAAGAAAAGATACTTTGTTTCTGTGATATAAATCCACATTTTATGGTTTTACCTTGTACGTGTAGAGACTTCGCCTCATATTCGTACCCATTCTATGTTTATTTGGAACAATACAAATAACTTTTTATTAAAATAAAATTAATTTTTTTTTGTTTTCAATTTCATTTGATTTTAAATTCCACCAAAGACAAGTAGTGTAATTTATCCTTTCTTGATATTTTAATTTGAATTGCTCTAAGTCCAAATGTGTTTTTCTTTAAGTTACATTATTTTTACGCACATTTATTTACTTTTTCGATACTTACTACAGCGATGGAAACGTTCAACATTCCCTACCACACGCACACGATCAACACGATGAACGCACAGAGTTCACACGTTGAGCGCACACGATTCGCACGATGAATGATACAGAAAGTTCTCAATCGTGTACTGTGTATCGTGTAACGTGCACCGTGTCGGTTAAAAAATCTTATATAATTTCATGAAACGAACTCGAAATGAAAAATGTCAGCGTGCAATAAAAGTCGAGATAATCTAAATTTCACAGCATAAATAAAATGATAATAGTAGTATATGAATTGGGCTTGTCTACCGCAACCCCAATTCATATACTACTAAAAATTTTGACCCCTAAAAAAACCCTCAAAAGACCTAAAAAAAGACAAAAATTTTGTCAAAAAACGCAAAAACAGCAAAAATCCTATATTTTTTCGACCCTCAAAAATAGAAAATAGCCGGAGGTTCAGGCACAAGAAACTTTTTCTTGCGGTTCTAACACAGAAAAAAAATTCCGGGAGTTCAGCGAATAAAAGAATCCTGGCGGGTCTAAAACACAAATGAAAAAATATCCGGGAGTTCAGAGAATAAAAAAATTTGAGGGATGAAGAGATGTGATAAAAAAATCTAAAACTTAGTCATCTGTAATTCTTGTTCCTACAAAGAACCTATAATTTCTTCACCTTTTAAATCTTTTATTTTATAAGTAACAGGGTTTGTATTTAAAACTTTTTCAATTACAAATATAAAAAAAGACAAAAATTTTGTCAAAAAACGCAAAAACAGCAAAAATCCTATATTTTTTCGACCTTCAAAAATAGAAAATAGCCGGAGGTTCAGGCGCAAGAAACTTTTTCTTGCGGTTCTAACACAGAAAAAAAATTCCGGGAGTTCAGCGAATAAAAGAATCCTGACGGGTCTAAAACACAAATGAAAAAATATCCGGGAGTTCAGAGAATAAAAAAATTTGAGGGATGAAGAGATGTGATAAAAAAATCTAAAACTTAGTCATCTGTAATTCTTGTTCCTACAAAGAACCTATAATTTCTTCACCTTTTAAATCTTTTATTTTATAAGTAACAGGGTTTGTATTTAAAACTTTTTCAATTACAAATATTTCTTTTGTCCATCGAGTTGTATAACCCTTTTCAAATTGACCTTTCTTTTTTGTTATTCTTACTCTATCTCGTACATTGAATTTAGGTTTTTTTAAGGTAACCGCTTGCTTTGCTCGCTAATTTTCTCTTCTTTTTCTGGATATAAATTTTTATACACTCTTAATTCATTTTTTAATTTACTTGCTTCGACGGGCATCATTTTAATTGAAGAATGTATTGTATTATTATAATTTTTAACTAATTGGTCTAATACATCATAATATTTAAAACTTTCATTGGAAGTAAAGTATTTAAACATATATTGTTTCATTGTTCCTATCCAACGTTCTACTACATTAGATTTTTCTTCATTCTCAGTTGAATATAACTTTATGTTATTTTCTTTTAACAATTCTTTTACTGGTCGATTGTAAAACTCAGACTCTTTGTCTGACCATATATATATATGGGTTTTCTTTTTTTAAATAATGTTTTAAATGTTTCACTTACTGTTACTCCTGTTTTAGGTTTTAATGGAACTAACCAACCATATTTACAGTAGTTGATATGGCAAAAAGCCGTAGGTTTTCAAAAAACGTTTTTTGAAAACCTACGGCTTTTCCCCATAGTTAACTACTATCTACGGGACTAACGAAAATAAGCAATTGTTATTCACTACAGTTGAGACGGGTAAAACGGGCTAGATTCTTAGTTCACTCACATTTTTTACGTTGCTTGCATGACACGGGTTATACATAACACTGACGTGTATCTCTGGTTCTACACTTTTGATTCCTATACATTTCTAGTAAGTCTGACAGGTCGTCACCAGTTACTCTCTCTATAACAAATATATTGTTAAAAGGATAATATAAATATACGATTTCCCCTTGAATATCAAGTATTTCATAAAAACCATACACCTTTGTTTTTATTTTTTTTAGATTGGTCAAATCATATGCAAGCATTTTTTTTAACTGATTTTTTATTATAAAAGTCAAACATTATTACTTGTCACAACGATTATGCACCCTCCTACCTGAAAAACACTCATAATTTTTTATCTAATAAATATTCGGGTTATAAAAAATGGAACAAATGATAACACTTTCTAGTTATGCCGGTAATGGCACTGCCTCTAATTTTGTGACCGAGTTTGAACAACCCATAGAACTAGATAAAAACAAACAGTATGTGTTTGGTCTGTCTCAGATAAATAGTATGACTTACAGTTGGTACAACATCTCTGAGTTCTATGATAACAAGACAATAAAGTATAGTCTTGACGG
>MJUU01009919.1:11030-21699 GCA_002080025.1 Modiolus philippinarum
CATATTTGGTTGTTTGTCCTTGACCAGACTTTCAGGTTTTGGTTTTTGGTCTTCCAAATATTTTGGTTTGAACTGCACCGATGAGACATAAGATGTCGAAATGGCCATATGCAGTTACTAAATTTACGGTAACTTCGGTACTTATTTATTCCTTCTTGTGTTATCTATAATTGACTGTGTCTTTAAAAGAAAACAAGTTCTAAGTTACGCATTTGACATAAATATACTTAACATTTACGATAGGTGATCTTGTGTAGTTGAAGAAGGAATTAAAGGCATAAAAACCATGCACTGGATCGCATCAAGTTGAAGCAAATTCAGTTGACGAGTGCCACAAAATTTTCCATGTCAAATGGTTATTTTTATTTACTTAGGTTCGCCTGGTTTATTCAAAATATATTTGAACCCTTCTATTGTTATTCACATCAATGCTTACATTCTGTATGTAAAAAATACAATTTTCCTGATGACAACTGACTCAACTGTCGTCTGATTTTAGCTATTGAATGCCTCGTCAGCTGGAAAATTTAATAAATTAAAATGCAATTTATTGTGAAAAGAAAAAGAAAGAAAAAAGAGTTTTGTCGGCCAGTTAACAAGTACAGGTAAAACAGTTTTGTTGGTCTGTGTCAATTCACTGTTGACAAGCAGATTGTCGTAACTGAATTTTCGACGACCGGGGAGAACCGGTAAAATTAAGTATTCACTCATATTAATTTAATCAACAATGATCTTTTGACAGGGACATATGGCAAAATCAAGGTCATTTTGCTGATGGGAATACGACCGCCATACTAAAACAATATGGCCGACATTATTGTCATACAATAGTAAGGGCTGGGCAATAAAAAACTTAATTTTTCTTAATAAATTATATGTGGGCAATTTCTATTTTCTTTAATTTACCCCTACACCGGTTTTGAATTCTTTTGACAAGTTTGGCATTGAAAAGCAATAAACTAGAGGTTCCTGGCAATATTCTTAAATGAAATATTTTCCTTTATATTCTAAACTAGATTTGGTATAAAACCTGAAACTTGGAGGCCGTTCTTTGAAAATCCGGCTACTGAATACAAAATCTCTTTTCCTGTAATGCCACTTCCGGTAAATATGCTAAATTCGTTGTTCTGTTCAGATTTGAAGGACGATTTCACCCTACTTTTCCAGTGGCAGTCAGAATTTCCCGTCCCATGGCCATTTCCATACCCCAAAGTGATTATTTATCAACAAACATGTTCTCGTCTTGATATAGCTGAAATATTGCTCAGTAGACGTTAAACAATATTCAATCAATCAATCAATCAGATTTGAAGGTTCCCGAAAGCCACAAAAAGGACCTGTTTTTATATTTTCTTACTGTGACGCCATTTTCTTGGCGTCAAGTGAGGAATCAAAGTCAAAATACAAAATTCAAAAAAAAAATGTCAAAATTCACACCCATTCCAGTAGCAAAATCTTGTCGTTTCATCTAAACAATCGATCACTGATCATCTATGGAATGAGGGGTACCTAATGGGGAAAAAGTCATCATCAAGGAAAAATGATACTTTTTACTTGCTTACTTGTAACCAAGTGCTAAGAAGAAAACATACACAATTTACTTTAATTGATTATACATTATCAGCTTATTTCGAATTCAGATAATAAACAATTTTCATAACCAATGTTTGTATTATACACAATCATAAGTTAAACGGAAATACAAACGATGGATCTAAGTGATTCACGGCAGCAACAAATGAAGTCTTGGTGCTCACGTTGAAGAGGTTTCCAATGCTGTCCTTCATCATAATTTTCCCGTTGGTCGTCCACAAGTGTTTAATTTTGTCATTCTTAAGAAGTCTTCTTGCACAGTATAATATTTTGTTGCGAATCTTAGTGAGATCCTCATTAATATATATTCTGTTCAAACTGGGGTTGGTTTTCATATTTTTTCGATTTTTTAATATTCTGAATTTGATGTCTGGATTTGCCAAACGAACAAATGATGAATTGTGGCTTTGTGAACGTGTTTACTAGTTCTTGTGTCTGTTTAGCCTGGCCAACTCGATGTGACCGTACGATGTCTTTTTCATCGTATTCAGGATCGATTTGGCTTATTATGTCCCCCTCTTGTAGTGATTCAGGGATTCCAGATATTCTAACAAGGTTACGACGGCCACACTTTTGGAGAGCGTCAAGATCATCTCTAAGTTTAGTATTCTCATGGTCGTAAATCCATGATATTGTAAAAGCAATGAACGTATGGTTCAGGATGCTGCTATGGTATGTCATATTTTGATGCTCCTTCTCTCAACTTTTTCAATTCTGATATGTCAGTATCTCTATCCCCAGTAGGAGTTGTATTGATTCTTTGATACCTTTTCCCAGACATCCAGGAGATAAATTGTTTTATGATTCATCATAATGGAAGGTTATTATGCCAAGATCATTGCTTGTTTTCTAATCAATAGAAGAGGAAATTTGCGTCCATATACTTGTGTTGAAAACAAGGTTTCCAGAATTGTCCATTTCGAACTATCTACTGACTAAGGTGCAGTTTTTTTTCACCTATTTATATTTCGCCATTTTCTGTGCCCTTTTGGATGTCGGCCCTTATTTGCCTTGATGGAGTAGGTAAAGATACCTTAGTGTTTTTTTTATATTTAGGTTTTTTGCTCTTCGTATTCTCGTACTGAAATCACGCTTATTAACTCTTACACCAGTATTGAATTTTCTACTTCGATTCCATTTTGTTTGGCATATTCTCTCAATTCCTGGCCAGCATTACCTGGGATTTTCTATACAAGTTGCTTTGAAGTTCTTTGGTAATTTTTCTCCAATTTACTGTTGTGCCATCAAGCATTTGATTCATCAATTCTTGGAATTTTACTTAGCAGTGTACGACTTAAAAGAGCCAATAAGACTTTTTTTGCATGAATTGCCCTGTTTTTCTTTTATGTCTCTTTCAATGTGTTGTTTGGCTTCCTTTCTGATCTCAAAATATGTATTCATTCTGTTTTTATCATTTTCTTGGTAAGATGTTGATGAAGAAAGGAAAGTATTAACATCATTACCATTATCTATTAAACTTTGTTTCATATTTTTGGTGCTTTTCTCGCAGATTTGTGGCCTCTTTTCTCAATTCTTTTGATGTTACTGGTGATGTTGTCATGACAACTGATGATGGATTTCTGTCAAAATTTATATGTAATTCATCTTCAACTATATCAACTAAAGCTTTTACTATTTTCATCCCAGTTTTTACTGGATTTAGATTCTGGTCAGGGGAGGTAACTTTCAAGATGTTTTTGTCGTTTCTTTGCATGATTGGGTAAAGTCGGTAGCATTCCCAATTCCAGATTTATGTAAATTTGAAAATTCTGAGTGGAAAATACTGCATGGTTGGCAGTTTTCTAGATAATGTTGTTGTTCATGCTTCTACAGTGTTGCCCATTGCCTTAAAACAAAATGTTCTATAAAAAACTTCTTTTCTCCATGTTTGTTGTTGTTAACATAAAAATTGGGGTCTCTTAGGAATGTTTGCAGTTTTGTAACCTTTAGTACTAAAGTTTCATAGCTGACATGAAGTTTTTATACGACGCAAAAAAGTTGAGGTCGTATAATGGTATGGTGCTGTCATTGTCGTCCGTAGACACTTTTGTTTTTGGTTAATAAGTTTAGTTCTCCCGGAACCTTGATCGGTTTTCATGGGCTCCGGCTACAGAGCTGTCGGGCGCGTCCCCAGTTGATGAATAGAGGAATGCCCTGTCTATGCGGGGTAGTCAGGTCATAATTCGGAAAACCTGACCGCGAACCATTGTAGCCAAACTGTTTGGAGAAACGCCACGCTCCATGCAGTATACAGATTCCTTCTTTATTTTTCTAAAGGGAGCAGACGCACTGGGTGTCGTATGGAAGGCTAAATTTCCTGCCTCTACCCGTTTCTCCCATTTTCCAGTGGCAATCAAAATCGTTACCCCGGTTGTCCCTTCCACCATTATTTCTTTCTTCTTTAAATGTTTTGCATTGATTAACTTGCTCTCGTCCTGATATAGCTGAAATATTGCTCATTGGACTTAAACTCTAACTAATCAATCAGTCAATCAATAACTTTAGTTCTAGTTGATCAATCCTTATGAAATTTTAACACAATGTTCCTTGGCACTAAACAAAGAATTTGACTCGTTTCGGTAATTGTGGCCCTACTCATTTCTAAAACAGGGGCCAAAAGGGCAAAATTTTGTGTTTTCATATATTTGGCTGTAGAATATTTATTTTATATCAGATTTTTATGGGGTTTCTTTCAGTGTGCTCCTGAGGTAATTTCCAATCAGCAGTATATAAATAGAAAATAAAATATGCTAAATATTCGAGCAACGCTGATATCACAAATTTTTGAGTCGCAAAGTCTTGGTGAAATTGTATTTTTAATTATATATAATCAAGTAAATCCATTCAATTACATGGAAAGCTAAAACTTTCCCCCTCAGCATATATGCTCCCCCAATATCTGCTGGTTCGCTGTGATTGTAGTTACCAAGAGGCAAGACGGATTTTTTTCAGTCATGAATGGTTCCATGACTGGTAAACCATCACACGCAAGTATTGTAAAACATAGTTCTACAGTTGCAACACAACCCTTCTTCACTTGGCGAATAACTTCTGAAAAGCCTTACCCGCTTACCTATTCAAACCCACCTAATAAACCCCCTCAAAAGTCTTCAATGTCATGCCAAGCAACAGCAGTCAATCAAGTACAAGCTAAATTTCATGCTCCTCATTCTACACCAAGATCAAACCAGCAAAAATGTAATAAACAAAACACTCCAGCTGCAGATCCGCAATCAAGCCAATTTACACAAAAACAGAAAAGAAGACAATAAGCAAAAAAGTAGATACATAGGGTCAAAAAGGCTGAGCGCGATGATGTCCCTGTACACAACCGTTGCAGCGATTTACCAGCATTACCAGAGTTGGAGTCGGATGACGACCAGGACGGAATGGATGTTGATTTACACTTCCAACTGCAGATTTGTCGAAGGATAGGTGATCTAACAGTAGATCCCTATCCGCTAGCAATTCTGGAAGGTCCACACATCGCAGCGGAAGTAATTAGGGACATAGATCCCGAAGGGATTGGTCCCGTATGAGCACTGTTGATCTTAAAACTTATCTTCAGGCTTTTGCTGTTAGAATAAATTAAGATAAAATTATCACATTATATTCTATATATATTGCACCTAGTACTAATCCTAATCTCATTCAACTCAATAAGATAAAATTATCACATTATATTCTATATATATTGCACCTAGTACTAATTCTTATCTCATTCAACTCAAGACGTAAAATACCAATTACCTTCCTCATTTATTCTTATGGGCGATTTCATTTTACATTAAATGATAAAGGTAAGAAAATTTTGAAAACTCATTGTCACTGGAAGGTTTATATATTTTCGACGATGGTTCAAACACGTATTTACATCCTGGGAATGGGGCTTACACAGCTATAGATTTAACTATTACTGATCCATATATTCTTTGAGATTTCTGTTTGAAAGTACATGACGACTTGTGTAGTAATGACCACTTTCCTATTATTATTGAACATCGTTCTTCCTGAGTTGCTATTCTTCCTCAGTTACTACAAAGCAACAGAGATTGAAGTCCGACAAAGCTGATTAGTCTCTTTACGAGAAACTGTGTAAAGAATTCCATTCAGATTTGTTTAAAGATGTTGATCCTATTCTACTGTTTGATGAAAAAGTACTTTCCATAGCTGATAAAACCATTCTAAAGACCTCGACAAATCCAAAACATCAAAGCAAACAATGGTTCCATGATGATTGCGATGATGCTCTTAAAAATCGTAAGAAGGCAGAACGACGGTTGAACAAGCATCCCACATCAGATAATCTTGGCAATTTCCGTGTCTTTAGAGCTAAGGCTCGCAGAACATTGACACAAAGAAGGCGCACTTCTTGACGTAACTTTGTTTCAAAACTAAATTGCCATACCCCTATGAATAACGTTTGGAATATGATTAAAAAAATAAAAGGCAAAATTAAGAAAGCTACTGTCTATCATCTAAAAAACGACCAAGAATTTTTTAACCTCTGAAAAGGAAATAGCTAATAAAATAGGACAAACATTTGCCAAACAATCTTCATCTAAAATTTTGGCCCCACATTTCAAGGAATTAAACAACAAAAAACGAGGCTTTACTTCAAAACTCAAGATCTAGAAGACTATAGTGGACCTTATCGGTAGATCAATTTAGTAAATCGTTGGATAAGGCACATGACACTGCATGCGGCCCTAATGATATCCATTATCAACTCCTCAAACATCTACCTGATTCAGTTCTTACTTATAAACAATATTTGGGAAGCAGGAAACTAACCGTCAATCTGGAAACAGGCAACAATAGTCACTGTTCCCTCACCGGGTAAAGATCATTAAGAATCATCGAGTTACCGTCCGCTGACAGTGCCTGGTTGCGTTTTTAAGACCGTGGAACGCATGATAAATTATCGGTTCATTGAAGCAAATGGTTTACTGTCTAATATGCAAAACGGATTTAGACGAGGGCGTGGTACTATAGACTATCTTGTTTCGAGACATTTATTTGGGACGCCTTCTTTGGGACATGTGGTGTCTGCCTTTTATATCGAAAAAGCATATTACACAACATGAAAATATGGTATTTCAAAAGACCCTTTTTGGTGTGGGGTTGAGAGTAAGTTTGCTAACTTTGTTAAATAAAGGGAATTTAATGTCAGAGTCAACACTCTTTGCCATTTCGGTATGAATTGCCGGTCTCAACTTCTTTTGCTTTATGAAAATTGACTACCTTTCTAAATTTGTTAATGCATGGTACAGAAGACGTTTTTATAACTTTTGGTGACGGTTCTTCGCTTACATCCGACTCGTAGTCAGATTCTTCTTCAGAAACACTGTCATACCGGTAATAGTTAACCGGTATAGATTGATGTTTTACTGTTCTCCAAAATGTGGCTTTTAATTTCGGCAACAAATTGCGATAGAGAATTTATTACTTTCTGCTGTTCGTAAAACATTTTTTTGATTGTTTATCATTTGTTCTTCCAGAATTGCCATTGCCATACAGAGTGGTCAGTATATAAAATATACAAAATATATTAAGCTAGTGACGATGAGCAACACTTTTTAGTTAATTGTAAAATTTTAAACCCATGAAGAGTGTTTAAAATGGGAATCTCCACATCATTCGGAAGTTTAGACAAGTATCAAATGAAGAATGTTTTTCCCAAGGTATTATAGTTCTGATGGGTGTATTATGTATTAATAATGAATACTGAGATCATATGCGAACTTTTGCGACTAGAATGACAGTTAAAAGGGTCTTTTCAAATCTATTCGCTTGTCTTTTCATACAAAAACTTTTTTTATTGCGATTCATATAAATGTAGAACACACACAATTTCATATCATAACACAAACAAATTAAATGCAGTTATTTGTGTTGACCAGTGTAGCTATGTACATGTTTACATATGATTTTCCTTCTTTTGTAGATATTTGAAATGGATATTTTGAGTTGTCGTTTGTGTAGTTCAGAAATTTGATCTTCGCATCATTTGCCGTGTGAAAAAAAGCGAATTTGCAAGAGACATAAATCTGTCCTTAAACATTGATGTCCATAATGACTTGCCTCATTTTCCAAAAGTTATTTTGTGAATGTTGCAAATTGAAGCTTATAAGTTGGAGAAAAAGCGTAAACAAGAAAAAGCCAGCTAAAATAAACATTAATGTCATTGATTTCGTTCCCGACTGTAAAATAAAATGAAGAAGAGAGCAAAGCGCAGATGTTAGGATTTACGGTCACTTCGGTTAGATCCGTAATCATGGAAACTGACGATTCTCGTAACAGCGTGAAGTGTATCTTATCAATTAACAGCTACTTAACTTTTTGGCGGTTTCGCAGATAGAACGCAAGAAGTCGGGTCGTTGGAGCTCCTGACAATATAATACCTTCATGGTTTAGTTTTCGTTCTGTGAGCAATATTCCAGCTAAAACGGGAAGAGAACTGCCAATTAGAGAAAAAAAAAACACCCGCCACCTGATTCCGTTTCCAGGGGCTTCGGCTACAGTGCTGCCAGGCGGTGGATAATGGGAATGCCTTGTCTGCTGATTATAAGGACAGCTTGACCGCGGACCATTGTAGCTGAACGGTGTGGAGAAACGCCACGCTCCATGCAGTATAAAGACCCCTTCTGTATTTCTCTAAAGAGAGTAGACGCACTTGGTGTCGTATGGAAGGCTAAATTTCCTGTCCCTACCCATCTCCCCCTTTTCCAGTGGCAGTCAACCCGGTTGTCCCTTTCACCTTATTTCTTTCTTCTTCTACTGAGAATTTTTTAAATTGATTACCTTGTACTCGTCCTGGTATAGCTGAAATATTGCTGAATGAACGTTAAACGTTTCCTAATCAATCAATCATTCAAAAAAAATGTAAGTAAAGAAAGAAAAAAAGATTATTGAATGGGACAATTTAGATCGCAACCAAAAATGATATAAATGGGTAGGGGCAGGAAATTGAAACTTCTAAACGACCCCTAGTGAGTCTACTCTAGTACAAGGAATGCAGTAGAAATAGTTGTTCTGCGTGAGGCGTTGTGTTCCTCCACACTGTTCCCCTTCAGTGGTTTGAGGTCATTCCCCGCTTAGACATTGTAGACGAAATATGTACAGAATTGCCACGCCGGATGCAATATAATGATAGACTCCGTTATATTTTTCGTTGAAAATTGATTCTGCATGTATTGAAGGCTTCATTTCCTATCCCTACCTATTTCTGTGTAACAATCATGACTTGTCCATGATGTCCTACATTTATTTCTTTCTTGTTTCATTTATGTTACGTTAATTGAATGATTTTTTTTTATTCGCAGTCAATTAATCAATCTGATGAAGCAGATAAATGCACTTCAAGGCACCCTTCATGGGTGCTGGCTACGGATCTGCAGGGCGCGTCACCAGATAGTGCAAGGGGAACCCTTGATTATGCGGGGTAGTCGGATCTTAAGATTGATTAATTGATTGATTGATTGATGTTTTACGCCAACTTCAGCAATATTTCAGCTATATTGTGGCGAGAACTGTTTGGTTTATTGAACAATTTTAATAAAAAACATAAAATATTAATATAAAACCATATACCTTTATACAAGTAAAACAGATGTGTAAAATGTTTAGAAAACATAATAGTAATTTTTGGTTTAACAATAACAATATTAGAAATTAGAAACTTGTTTAAAATTGATCCATTTAAATCTGACTAAATAAATTGATCGCTTTTATAAATTGAACGATTTTGTCGCCAGCGACGTTTGTAAATAGGTCTTTAAGACAATCAGCAGAATAAACACCACGCCTGATATCGGCAACATCTACACATTCAATTAAAACATGTTGAATTGTATAAGGACAATTGCATGGAATACATTCAGGTCGATCATAATTGTTGAGGATAAAACTATGTGTTGTTCTAGTATGTCCAATGCGACATCGGGTCAACACTACCTGTTCCCTACGGTTTTTGCCACAGGAACCGACTTGTTTACCGACGTCTGACTGTATTCCATGCAGTTTATTATTTATTTGCAGATCCCATTTGGCCTGCCATAACTTTAAAATGTATTTAACGATTAAAGGCTTCATGTCAGTGTAAGGTACTGGACAATCCGCCATCTCGTTATCTAGTGCATCCTTGGCTTCCTGGTCAGCAACTGTGTTTCCATAGATCCCCACATGACTAGGGATCCAAACATAAATGACTTCTTTGCCTAATGGTACAAGTGATTTGTAGAAATCGGCTATTTTCAAAATAATTGGACGTTTTGTTTTTCGACTTTCAATTGCCAAGAGGCAAGAAAGCGAAGCGGAACAAATCATGAATTTATTTGATTGCAATAAAGCTACAAATTTAAGTGCCGAATAAATAGCGTTAGCTTCAGCAGTAAATATGGAACTAGAGGATGGTAATCGGAGAGTTGCTGCACGATCTCCAAAAACGATCGCAGAAGCCACTCTGTCTCCATCCTTAGAGCCATCTATGTAAATTTGCAAGTATTCAGGATGTTCAGATTTAATTCTTGCAAAGTCCTGCTGGATGACCAGAGGATTGGTATCAACCTTTTTGTGTTTGCGTAGTTCAAAATTAAATGTTGGTTTTGGGATCAGCCATGGAGGTTTTTTTGGAGTTTCTATAGGAGCTATTTCATCTAAATTTATATTAGCAGATTCAAGGTGTGGTTTGATACGAAGACCAAAAGGTTGTATAACGTTTGGGCGTTTTTCATAGTCAGCTTTGTGAAGAGGTTTGAAAAGGATTGGAAGGATACGCTATAAGCTTTGTTGCATATTGTAAACCTAGTTTAATACGTCTTTCTTCCAAGGATGGTTCATTAGCTGCAACATAGAGACTCTCCACAGGAAAAGTTCTGAACGCACCTAATGAAAGACGCAAACCTTGGTGGTGAACGGTATCTAGTAATTTAATGTATGATATACGGGCGGAACCGTAAATAACCCATCCATAATCTAGTTTTGACCGAATCAACGATCGATATAAATTTAATAAAACAGTGCTATCCGCACCCCAGTCGGTACTCGACACAACTTTTAAAATATCTAATGCCTT